>VZTE01002616.1:5043-56116 GCA_013397775.1 Eulacestoma nigropectus | reverse complement strand
TTAAAAAAAAAATAACAGCGTTAAAAAAAAAAAAAAAAAAAAAAAAAAAAAAAGCAGCATTTCTCTTTGTGGGGGGATTTTCCAAAAAAGATCATCCTTGGAACAATTACTGTGGTTTGCCAACTGCCCACTCTTGTGGCTGCCCATTTTATCTGCCAGTAGAGCTGGTGAAACACTTTGGGTGATAAAACCAGAGCACACACTGGGCACTTTCACTGGCATGTACCAGTATCAGTGAAACTAATTGGAAAGATTTCTTGTTGCCCAAAGCAGTGAAATCTGCAGCCTGTTTGGGCCGTCAGAGCAGCCCCTTAGGGGTGACAGACCCATGTCCTGGTCCGTGCTCCAGTGGGTGCTGCCCAGCCGGTTCTTCAGGAGAATTACTCCAAGGAAAGTACTGGAAACATCCTCCCCTTCCCTGACCAGTTCCTCTGCTGCCTGGTTTGATGCAGGATCTGTGCTTTGCCCATTCTGCCCTTAATACTCTTAATCTCTGAGCTGTGTCTATTCTGGATTCATAGAAGGAGATTATATGTCATAAAAGTATGGTGATAGAAAATTTCTGACAGGTTAACTCTTGAAGTCAAGAGGCAGAACTTTGGAATCTTTTCATCAATGCAGAGGCACGACTTAAAAAGCACAAAAGTTTTCATAAAACGTTTGGACCAATAAGATCCAACTTAATGGCTGCACAAACACAGGAAAAACAGGCTGGGACTGAACATAGCAAATTCCTTGAGAGATTTAAAAGAAGATTCCTGCATCCTTTTTCCAGTATTGGGATACAGATAAATGATTTTAACTTCAAATACCTGAATGTGTAAGGTAACTTGAGGAAATGCAGACCTGCGTCTTGAATCTCAGGGCAGCATTTTTTTATCTTGTGCAGATGAGCCTAAATGCTGATGTTTTACGTTTTACCACCTATTTACTCATATTAGACTGCTGCCTGTGTAGGTACAGGTGGAAGAGAATTTCTTGAGGGAAGAGACAATTTCTCCATGAATTCTAATGCTTACATTGTCCAATTCCTTGTAATGAGTAACGGATTTGGGAAGAGATTCCAGGAACTGTTGTTTGCATTCTCTTTGGAATGCACATTTGGAATAGATCTACTAGAGCACAGCAATGTCACAGGTATTAAACACCAGTTTTTCCCAGTCTGTCCCTAAATACTGATGCTAATGGCTGCTCACAGGAGTCTGCTCAAGGATCTGAGCCTTGTGTCCCTCTTACTGCACTAAGAGCCACTGAAACTCTTCCAGGTGTTTGGGAAAGGTGCAGGGTGAGGCAATGCTGTGACTAACCTGGAAGGGTGCTGGGGTGAGGCAGTGCTGCAGCTAACTGGAATTTTAACCTCCCTTCTAACACTAAGGACTGATCACCAAGTGTTTCCCCTCAGCTTCTTTTTATAGTTTACACTAGAAATTGTCAGCCTTGGTTTTATGCTCTGTTATGCTGAATGATGGGGAGAAGGAAGGGTTTGCCAAAGGAAAAGAATAGTAAAAGCAGGGAAAATGAGCTAGATACTTCCAGCTACAGTAAAAGCATCTCAGCTTTATTGTTGTCCTCTTGTAAGGTTTTACATGCTACTTTAAATGATGATACATTAGCCTTGGGAGAAAATACTAAAAAGTATTCATGTACGACAGAATATCTCAGACAGCTGAAGAATAAAATACGGAGCCTTTATTCTTTAGAACCCAATCCTTGCTTTACTAAATATAAACATTTACTGCATTAAAATGTATAGGCTTAAGTACAAATTTTCCAGAGGATTTTTTTCCCATTGTGAAGTATTTTATATCCACAATAATACAGTGTAATGGCTGAAGCAAAGATGAGGTGGCAGTGCTCATTGTGTGAAAGATGAGTAATAAAATCATCAGCGTACAAATGATTTTTTAATTAGGTTTTAATCTGTGTATTTAGAGAAGTTATTTCTGTGTGAATTCCACACTGATAATTTTTATCTCGGTACCACAGCTGCAGTCACTAATGGCTGATGCCATGGACATCCTTGAAGGAAGAAGTGAAGAAGATCGTGTGTGGACTAAAATTCAGAAGGTAAAAAGCAGCAGCAAAGTGCAGGAGAGCATATTGCTCCCTGGGGGGTAAAATTCCACCTGAGTCATATCTGCTTGAAAGGTAGAAAGAAATTAGGTGCCATTTGAAACCTGACTGCACCCCTCGAACTCTGTTAGTGCTCAGGCACTAACCACAAATACATGTTTATTATTTGATTTAGCCCCTGTGGTTGAACTTCGTCCGTGCTAACAGTCTCATGGGGTTGTCTAACACATAAAAGAAAAGGCAAAAAACCAACCTGAATAGCTTCTTTTTGACTGATAATTAGAATTCTCTTCTATCTTTGTCATGTGTGGTACTGTGCTAATTGGATGTGGGGGGGAAGTCGTTAGGGAATGAAATTCAGCCCAACAAATTAGGTCTCTTAGTGAAGCTCAAATGAGGCTTTGGTGATGTGAGAGGTAAAAGACATGTAAATGCCTTTCTGGAGCCCCTGCACAGCAACTGGTCAATTTAATTCTGAAAGGATTCGTGAAATGCAGGGAGCCTCGTGTTGGTTCTCTGTACAGGTGAGTCTGGCCCAGCAGAATGAATAACGGGTCAGGCTGGGACGTAAGAGGAGTACCTTACATTTTCACGAAGTCTTTCAAACCAGAGCAAATCAGAGCTCTGGGTATTCACCACCACAGACATTCAGGCCCCTGTGAGGAAAGGGACAGCAACACATCACTGGGGAGGGAAAATGTTATTAATGGTTCCTTACAGCTCCCTCAGATTCCAGGGGGATGCACTCTCGCTCTGGATTGTGGATGCAATGACGGGCTGGTGAATAGAGGATTCAAATTTCTGCACTGGTGAGACTTGAAATTGCCCTTCTTGGGGATTTGGGGTTTGCAGACAGATCTCAGGTAAGACACTGGAAGCCCCAAACCCTGCCTGCACTGAGTCAGTGTACCAAGGACAAGCAAATGAGACAGAGATGTCTGAAAGACACCACAGGGGTGGAGGGTCAAGGTGTTTTCAAAGTGATGGCATTCGTTACATTTCTACGTTATTTGAATTATAATTTCAGAAAGCATCTATCTATTCTGTGAGAAAGTCTGAGTAGGTGTGTATTGCCTCAGTTAGCTGTCAGATCAGTGGCTTTTAACAAAGTTTTCCAAGAACATAGTGTTTTCAGAAACTAATCAAATCTTAAATGCCCCAAATTAGAGACAGAGTGGGTTTCATCTCTTTCAAATGCTCCTGAGGCAAAACAAAGGACAAATATTCCTACTTTTTTGACATTGCACTAGGACAGTCTCTAAATCTCTCACATCTGCCTACAGATCATGAGAATCTTCTGCAACACAAATGCTGCACATGATATAAATTATATATACTTATACCATTACATGTATTTTTCCTGCCTCATATAATAAATATTGGTAGCTAGATAAGTGCAAATGATATAGCTGCAAATAGCCTATTCCCTGTGCTTCTCTAGAACTTAGCTTTCCCATTTTAGACAGTAGAC
Organism: Eulacestoma nigropectus; assembly: GCA_013397775.1. Classification (NCBI taxonomy): domain Eukaryota; kingdom Metazoa; phylum Chordata; class Aves; order Passeriformes; genus Eulacestoma; species Eulacestoma nigropectus. The sequence continues at coordinate 52,572 of VZTE01002616.1, read as the reverse complement.
TTAAATATCAAAGTCAGATTTCCAGTTTTTCCAAAAGTCAGTATTTTAACCCACAGTCAGGTGGGTTGAATAACCAGACTGGTTTTCACAACTCTGAATTACCACAGGTGAGAGGTTGTTGAGAATGGATTGAACAGATGTAGCTAAATATTTATTAAAGGTGCCTTAAAATTTTGTTTATTCCCATACTTGTTAACACAAAATGACTAATACATCCTTGCCAGTTCAGTAAAACAAAGCATTTTGTTTGGTGTATTTGTCTGTATGCATGTATACCCTTTATATTTCTCTGGATACTTTTGTTTTCAGTATCATTTTAACAGAAATCAAGAGAACGTCTAAAAACGGACTGGTATCCCATATTATGCCACATGAATCTGTGCATAACTCAATATTTGGGATTGAAATTTATGGAATGCATTAAAATCTCCTCCCTGCCATTACAAAATTTGGTGCTTCAAAATCCGTTTTCATTCTGAACATATGTTTGCATTTAGTTTCTGACAACTCACATAACTATTTGATTTGAGGCATCTTGTTCCAGGCAGAACTCACTGTTTGTTTCATAATACTAAAATATTTTTCTGTATTATGTCAGAACAAAGATAGGAAAAGCATCATCAACTTTACTTTCTCAAAAAATGCATTTCAGCATATTCAGCATGTTCTTAGGAAAAAATTCTGTTCAATGAGAAGAGACAGGAGAACACTCAGCGAGCTTGGAGGAGAGGGAGTTGTTGGATTTTTTGGTGGTTTGTGGTTGTTGTTTTTTAAATCAGCTCTAATTAAGAATGTCACACTAGGTTAAAGATCTCTAACACATTACCAGAAAGGAAGGATTATGGCTGATGATTAAAAATTGATGTGGTGTGGTGTGGATTACCACGTCACTTGTGCTAGAACCATTTCCAAAATTTCAGAATTTCTCAGCTCACTCATCACATGACACGGATTGTAGGAGCCTACAAAGAACCTTCACACACATCTAGTTTCAAGGTAGTTATTTGTATTTTTGCTATTGAATTAATTTACATATATTGGAAAGCAAAAAAAAAGAACATAAAGGAGTTTCTACAATCAGCTATAAATGCAAAGCTCTGGAAAGCTGACAGCTCTGCTCCCACCAGTGAAGTTTGGCTTTTGCAATAGAAACAGCCGTTGCACCTAATGAGAGCATTCAACAGTTTTCTCTAATGCAGCAGTTATAGCAGTGCCTATTTTCCAAATGGTTAAAGGGTCTGTCAGAATTGCCATTACAAACCACTGTTTTCAGGGTTTTATATTCTAGAGTCAACCATAAAAAATTCATTCAGGCTGAAATCTGACATCAAAGGGCACAAACCCTGACACCCAAGCACTTTTCCTGTTGTCATAGTGGAGGGTTTATCAAAATTAGTTTGGGATGAATCTGGACAATTTTGAATTTACAGGACTGACAAAGTAGTAATAGATATGCAGCTTCCAGTGTTTTGGGTGCTGCAATGCTCATCCAATTCACTGACAGATTTACGTTTTTAAGCTAACTAATTTATCAAATGGGCTAATTATTTTTGTAAGCTTAAACACAAAGAAATGAAAAATGACTTCATAATTAGCTGGAAAAAAGAGCACATCAGTGCACAGAAGTTGCTTTTCTCAGTATTACCAGGCTGTGACTGCAGCCACAAAGAGAGCTGACCCAGGAAAGCCCAGATTACCTTGGGAGATTAAGAAAAATCCTCCCACAGAGCCTTTACCCATGTACTAGGTATACCTGAGGAACGCCTCAGAGATGAGGAAAATGGGTCTGGTCAGTCTCCCAACATCCCTATTCTGCAGAATTTTACTGACACTTTTGCTTGAGGTGCCTTGGATAATATTTGATCAGCAATTGGGGGAAACAGACACCCTCAAACCTTTCCAGCAATTAATGGAAGGACTGAGTCACAGTCTACTTCAGGAATATGGGCATTCCTAAGAAAAATTTACCAAATTCCTTCTTTTTATGGTTGTCAGAAATTCCCAGACTCAACTTGCTGGTGGCCAGACCACTGGGCTTACAGAGGATTTGAGGCAACACACAAAGGCTTGGGAATATTTTTTTGCTTACTGGCTCTGTCCAAATTGTGTTGTACATTGAGCCTTGGAGGTATTTAAATATCACAGCATCAGCATTGCATGAGAATGGATCTCTCTGAAGCCTCTCTTATGCATGGGAATCCCACCTAAAGTTGTCAATAGGAAACATTAAGGAAAAGAGAATCAAACCCTCCTTTTAAAGGGGCTTAAGTCTTCACAAGTCAAGACAGGTAGAAATGTATTTTTGCTTACTGGATCTTAAAGTGTAAATTCTCTTCTTAATTCAAATTATATTTGGATTTATTGTTTTAGCAAGACTTTTTTAGCCCAGTGGTTTAAGCAACGATCTCTGATGCACGAGGCTCAGCGGCAATGAACAGGAAAGTCCAAGAGATATTGAGGGAAATTAGGCTGATAACTCAGCTCTGTGCCACAAGACTCAGTCCAGGCACTGAGGCTTAAGCAGATGGGGACACTCCCCTAATAGCCAGACCTGGCTGTTATTGATGAGCTTCTTTGGTGACAGTTACACACAATACAAGTGACATCTGACATGCACATCAGTGCTGGGACTAGCAGTAAAGCTTGGCCCTGAACAACTCAAGGAATAAAGTCTCTGCATGGTCAGCACAGGACTTCAAAGCAGCCACAGACAGGCAGAGGGGGTTAGAGTATCTCAGATACCTAAAACAGCCCCCCCTTTCCTCTACAGAGCCTTTGCCCCTCTGCAGTATTGTGAGAGAAAAAAAAATAAAGAAACAGAGATTACTTTCCTATCTCATGACAATAAATTCATTAATAAAGCCTCACAATATTGTTACAGTGAGAGGCATTTCATTAAATAAATAGATACTTTAGAGCCTATCAACCAGAAACTTTTGACATCCAAAGAGAGAAGAGCTTTGTAAGTGCGAGTGCCAGGATGGCTCTGCTTTCTCTACCAAGATAATAATGCAGCTCTACTTCTCTCCTCCATTTAGCCTCTAGGCTTTCGTAGCAGTTTCACAGGATCCTCTTAACATCATTTGAACAGCCAAAGGAGAGACAAGAGTTGGCAAATAAACACTTTCCTCCACTTCCACATGTGAGACACTTCATAAAACCTTCACAACTGAGTTTACCTCAAGGGCATCACATACTTTGCAATTTAGATAAGTTATTATGCCCATCATTTGCTGAGCTCAGTGGAATGCCTGTTTCATAAATCTGAAAGCAGAGCAAACATGGATGAGTGAATAAAAGAACAGATGTAACTTACATAAGGATAAGAATATAACAAAAGCTGCACTAATATATGTGAATATGAAATGAAGTAAAATTAGCCTAACATATTATGTAATCTTTTAGCCAGGCACATAGATTTTCAGCAGTTGACCTCTGCTCACTACATCTCTGCCTTCTGCAACAGCAGGGGGACACTGTCTGATGAACTGTGCTCTTCCACTGACATTATCTCTTAATTGAAAATCAAGCCATGGAAAAGGGCCACAGACTCGTTGGGCTCTCAGTCAGCCAAAGGAGCAAGGAGGGAGATTCATGGTATGTTGATGGAAAGTGGACATGTTGCTGAATAGTATTTGCTGGCTACTCCAGCAGCTATTTGATGGATATGACTTTGTAACACCTGATAAAGTCATCCAAGCCCACGCCACAGCCACTGGGAACTGCACTTGTTCCCAGAGCACACAGGCTTCAAAAGTCACTGCCTTGGCTCAAACTTGGCTATTCCTAAATTAATAGAAGGAAACCAGCTCTGGTTGTTTCCCTTCTTGGGGCTGTGGTGCAGCCAAAGTGTTTCATGAATGAGTGGACCCACTGTGAAAAGGGAAAGCAAAGGGTGGGAAAGGGTAGGAAAAGGACATTTTCTGAAACAGGATTAGAAGTCTAATGTGCAATGAAGTCAGAAAGTGCAGATGCAAATGGAAAACAATGTTAGTGGCACCGATTCAGGTGGACTGAGAGTGAAGGAAACCAAGAGCAGAGCAACCAGGTAGAAATGCAAAAATTTTTGTTGGACTCAGCTGAAGACTGGCTTCATATCAAGATTACAGAAAACATTGAGACATTCAGGAAAGGATTAACTCTGAATCAGCACCAGCCTCAAGAGAGACAAGAAGTAACTGTGGCAGAAGCTCTAACTTGGTGCTGAGTGAAGTTTTTAGATCAAGCAGAGGGAATGGAGAGAATACATGAGCAGGAAATGAGATTTGCCCCACAGATTCTCAGGTGATATAAAAGAATTGTAGGCAACCAAAGAGTCCCATTAATAAATCCAGCCCCACGACAGGGACAATAAAAGCATGACAGCATTCACAGAACTCTGTGTAAGAGAGAGGTGACAGTGGGATTTCAGCAGTTACCAATACTCCTGTTCTCCAAATCAATTTCTGTCCCTGTGAGTCTCTGGTTCTTTATGCCTTGCATACAAGAGAAGAAAAGAGGCCCCAGGAAGATGCCCACATGGTCCTTGGCTACTCTGGAAGAAGTAATTGCATCCTGTCCACTTCCCACCCTCCAGACACCAGCATCTAATATAAAGCTGAGCTGTTTAGTGGTCACACACCAAACAGCTCTACCTCATGATAGACCAACACTGCAGTGTAAAAACAGCAGCTGTGGCTACTAACAGTGAACTTTTGAGGTTTTATTCAAATCTGAAGGAAACATGGGAAATTTTAAGTTTGCTGCTCCACACCAGAAGAAAATTTCTGTATATAAAATAAATCAGTCTAATAACACATATTGTCTATATCCACAGTGCTTAGGCCATGACAGCTCCAACAAAAACTACTAATGCTATCGGGAAGGAGTTTTGTGCTGAGAAGGCCTTTGGTCTATTCCACCAAGCTATAAGGTGTGATAAGTCACTGGAATAATTTTAAGTAGCAGCAAATCTGGCAACTAAGCAGTAAGTGTCCTAAAATTGGAATAATGTAGGTGCTTGTAGCTGCCTGGCAGTTAAATCACAGGCAATTCTGGGTAGTGCCAGTCCCCACATAAGGATTTAGGTAAATATTTCCCCAGCCCTTGCTAATGGTGCTGTCAGTTATAAACAGGCACTGTGCTCACCTGCTGCCCTCCACCACAGAAGGTCTCCAGCCCTATAAACACTTGCTGCCACAAATTGCTACTGCTGTGAAAAATAGTGTGAGTCAACAAGGCTGCTGATAGTAAACACTGTGTTGGACAGGGGTTTCAGAAGAGCTTATGAAGTATGAAAGGATGGTCCGAGTTGTGAGGTAGTTATTCAGCACAATTCGTTACCAGCATCAATGCTATTTTTATTCCATTCCTCATCAACAAAGACTCTTTCCACCATCTGCTTTTAGCACTGGGGCTTTGCTGCTGTGCTAAGAAGCTCCAGGCAAACACTGGTTTTCCATGTTTCACTGAGCTCATCCCCGAAGGGTGGGAAGGCGCACCGGAGCTGTCTGTCACAATTCCCTCTTCAGAGAAAGGCCGTGCGTACCATCGAGGCATTGGAAGTACAGGAATGGAGCATAAGGGACAACAGATTGATCTTTGGTTGGCACCTGACTATGAACACTTCCAGCAGCAGGTCCAAGGGGAAAGCTGGGTGCTCAAACAAACACAGGGAAACGGCTTTGCCCTGCCCCGGGCAGTCCCTCTCCCTCACAAAAGCAACCATAACAGTCCAAATGTGCTTCACTTAACACACAGACAGTAAAATCAGGATTTCATTAGTCCCCCAATACTTAGCAACCTCTGTTCTGCTTGACTTTAATGGAAGATATAGATTGAGATTTAATTTTTACTAAAATATCAGTAGCTTTTCTCAAGCTTTTCCTCCACACCCTATATAGTCATCCCTAATTTTTCATAGACCCTTTAAGTACAGTTCCTTTGGTTATAGTCACTCTGAGGAGAGCTTTGGCAAGTACCTGTGGGAGACAAAGGAAAACATTGAGAGGCGCTTCATGTTTAGAGGCAGCTCTTTTGCCTTCTTTTACTTATAGCTCCCAAGTAATAAAAATAGAGTCTGTATGCCAGATCCTTTTTGCCATTGCCTGTTATTTATAGCTCCTGCAGACATTTTCAAAAACACCTGTTTCTTCTTTGAGCGTGACTCCCCAGAGTTGTACTGGGATTTGGGAAGTTTGGGTGTTCAGGGACCACACCACAGAGGATGCATACACATGCACCCATGCGAGACATACTTTAATATAACAATTTACAGGGTCTGCTTGCTGCTTACCCAGCTAAATTCTTCTCTAAACAAAGTTATTTCCCTAGAGAGTTTTTCCTTGTTGGATTCTGCCTCTTTCTCATTTTATTCTAAACTCTTTAGCAGACTCTATAACTGATATTTTGCATTTGCACTCAAATTCATGCTGATCTGTTAAAAGATGTGTGTGCTTTCAACTTCAAGTCAGCTTGTGACAAGAACAGCTCCCCCAGTTTTGGATGAAAGCTTCCTTTGGACAGTCAGTAAGTCACTGAACTCAGACATCTGTTCCTTGGAAGAGCCCCTTGCAGCAAAGGTTGACAAGTTTCGTGACATCTGTGGCCCATCAGGACTTGGACAAAAGCAGAGGAATGATGGATGGTCTCACAGCGCTCCCCCATCGCAGTCAGGGCCTGTCACTGGGTTAGGAACCATCTGTGGGATGTCTTAGCCCGAGGGGTGCCTAGGAAGAGCGAGGGATACGCTGGCACCGGGGTATTTCAGGGCACAGCCACGTGGACCCAGGAAATTTCAGAAGGGACTGGTAGGGGCATCACCAGACATGCAGAGAGTTTTTCAGAAATGGAGAATTAAGTCCCTGCAAAGCCCTGCTTTGAAGAGGAGGTTGGTCCAGGTGACCTCCAGAGTCCCTTACAGTGAAATCTTGCCGTGATTGTAATTCAGCTGCAGCCAGCAAGTGCTGCTTCCACCTCCCTGCACAGCACAAGCAAATCAATCAGGATGGCACCCAGAGAGCAGGGCTCAGCACTCACAGCAGCCAGGCACTCCCCTTTATCCATCACTGGCCAGCAGGTACAAAAGGGCAGGGTTAGAAATATTTTTATATGCTCCAAACAAGGCCTGTGTGATCCTTATCTGTGTGTGGATCTATAGGATGTCATTTTCAAGAACTCCTGTAGGTTCAAATCAAACCCTAAGCCAAAGGGACACCACATTTTGTCTCACCTGATAAGAGCCTCTGCAGTTCATCCCTCCAGCTAATCCTGTTGCAGAGCCTGTTACCCAAAGAGCTCCGTGTTTTCAGTGCAGACAGAAACTGCATTAGACATTAGACATGTGTACCAAAACCAGAAGTGTTTACAGATTCTGCCCGGACTTGGAGACCCATGTAAAACCATTTCAGTTAAGAACGAGCTGATCAGCTCAGTATCCACATAGACCACAGATCATTTCCTTCTCCCACCAAACTCAGAACTGAGATTCAGAGCAGACTAATTGGCTTACAGTCCATCCAGCTACTTCTGGTGCACTAATTATGCTTTTCACCTTCTCACTCCATGTCGGAATAAAAATGCCTTGACGTGTGGCACTGAGGAAAGGCAGACATAACCTTGCTCATTCAGCTGATTTTCCCAAAGAATAACAGAGCAGAAATGCCTTTGAGACACAACTTGTCAGTGCTGCAAGTCTGTGCTGATGCCCCAGCAACACAGCAAAGGCTGTGCCATCGCTGCAGCAGCTTCTGGGTCCAAGGGCACACACAGAGCCCTTGTCCTTACCATGCTTTCCTCTAGCATAAAAATAGTGTCATTTCCTTCAGGTGGGCCAGAGAAGTTTGCTTTTCTTGTCCTGTTTCACGTTTTCACCCAGCCACCATCCTGAAGATCTGTCTCTGTCCTAATTCCCCTAAGCCTCAGGCACACAGACCCAGAGTCTGGTTTGCCCCCCAATAACTCATGGGTGTAATCTGAAGGCAGAGAGTTGAAAACACCAACACTACGTATCTGTGCTCTTGCAGAGGCCCAGGTGTTTTAATTCCCTTGCTTTTTGTTCTGCCTCTCCCCAAATCAACAATTTCCAATGTTGATATCTTCCGTGATATATGATTGGTGCAAGAATTTGAAGCACAAATAATTTTGAGGCAATGTAAAATAAATACAATATTAACATAAAGAGCACAAAATAGACCCTGAGGACCTGGCTCGTTTTCAGATTTCTGTCCCCAAAACCTTACATTTCTCTGCTTAGCTTGATCCCAAAGCACCTACAGGCACCACAAGGATGTGCTGTGGACTATGCATGTAATTAGCTTAAAAGGCATCTTTTATTTCTATTTCTTCCCTCTTTCCATCTGATCTTCATTCTGTTCATTCCCTTTTCCTGCTTCCTCCAGCTGATCACAGGGGCCAGAATAAAGACAGAGAGAAAAACCCAGTGCGAGAAATAGGGTCAGGAGCAGCCTGAAATCAGGAGCTAATGAGGAAGAAACAGGAGGAACTTGGGTAGATGGAGCAGTTGTGCACCGAGGAGCCTCCAGGTGGACCAGAGCTGCAGACATTGATCCAAAGTAGAAATGCTGTGAGTAACTAGGGTGGAGAGAATACTAAGAATATCTTGAAAAAAAGATGTCGTAGCAGCAGAGGATTAAAAATAGTTGAAGCCCAGTTTATCTTCATAAGTTCTTAGGTCACCAGGCACTTAAGAAAAAGACCATAAAACCACTGAATAGCAGATGGGAAAAGTGTGGTTTTGTACATTCAGGAGAGAATTGAAGGGACTTTACTCTGAGGATGTCAGCAGCAAGTTCAGCTGCAGAGCTGAGCACAGCCCCTGCAGGTGGGGTGTGATGCCTCTGCCCACCTGCCAAGCACTGACTGTGGCACATGCGGGCACTGTGGGGATCAAGGCACGGCAGGTGAGGACCATAATCCAAACATAAGCAGTGCAAAGGACTGACCTGGTGTTGTTGATCTCTGTGTGGGCTGGGATCAGGCCCAAAATGAGCCTCGTGTGAGTCACTGGCAACACCAGCAGTGAATGCTCTGCTGTGAGCCGAGCCCAGCAGAGCTCTTCGCCTGGGATTCAGTGCTGCTTTGGCCCGAGAGTAGCTGCAGGATTCAGCCATATATCCCTGGGATTCGGCCTCAGCACCAGTCTGTAGCCAGTTATCGCTCTGCTTGGGAATAAATCACAAATCTTTTCCAAAATCCATTTCCCTTCAGCTGTTGTTCTGACACTAATCATGTTTGGGCTGGCTACAAACGGTGTCCTACCTACTCCCACCCACATGTATTCTTATTTAAACTGTTACTGGGAGGGGGGGAAACAAAAAAGAAAAGAAAAAAGTGGAGCTATTGATTCAAGAAATTTGCATTTCCCAGTGAGAGCCCCAAAGGTGCCTCCCCACAGCCAGGTAGCAGAGGAGCGGGCACAGGCAGGTTTTAAATCAAGGCAAAAAGGCAGAACATAATGCTTCCAATTTACTTTCTTAAAATGAAATGTGCGAGGTAAAAAGCCATGAATTAGCACTAGTGAACACTGCAGCCAGCAAAAAGAGATTTTTAAGCCATTCTCCACCGCTGCCCCCCCCCTTTATCTTGTCAAGAGACTGTATTTTCATTGTGTTCTCCTGGTAATTTAAATCCTGCTCGGGCTCAGCGCGCACCGTGTAATTGTGAGTCGGCAAGGGTTTGAATGTCATCACTGCTGTGCAAATAACATCATCAGCTCATCAGCTGTGTCAGTAACATTGCAATTATGTAAGCCACTCTTATTTCCACCCCTGATATGCCATATTAGAACTTATTTTGGAGGCTGGAGCTGACAGGTATTCTATCAATATGAAAAGCACACAACAGCAGCTGAGCCAGGGCTCCAGGTAGGAACATCATTCCCCTGGGACTTTCTGGTGACATCACCAGCAGGGCCACAGCTCATGGATGGTCCTAAAGGGGCTGCTGTAAAACCTGTTGCTGTTCTGGTGTCACCACTGCCCTCAGCCCACACCCTACCCATCACTAAGGACCTGTTTTGTTTCCTCTCACTCTTTGTGCTCACCCAAACACAGACACTATTCCCAAAATAGACACAGTGACTTTTAACTGCAGAAGAAAGTTAGGTAGGTATTTTAATTTGGTCTGTTGGTGAAGAGTCTTGGGGGCTTAGTGTTTGTTTATAATATGGCTAAGCCCCTGGACTGGAGCTCAGCACTAAGTGATTAGTCTTTCTGAGGCTTCCCATGTGCTTTTGGCCAGATCAATGATTTCCTAAGCTTTTATTTTCAGCTTCTTAAAAATGAGGCTTGCATAATGATTCCTTTCTCTAATCCTCCACATGATTATATGGTGAGCCCATCCCAGCAGAGCCAGCCTGTGAGGCTCCTCAGCAAGCCCCAACCTCTCTGTGCTGTTCCAATGGATTTTTGGCAACAAAAGAGCAGAAGCCCAGGCCCAAGTACCCAGCAAGGTTCACCAGCACAACACAAGCTCTTTTTCTGTAGCATCATGCCCAGTGCTAGGCACAGCTGACCCCCTGGAAATACTCCATGGAGCAGGCAGAGCTCCTCTCCCAGACCTGTTCCTTGTGCCCTCAGCAGCCAGGGGGGCAGGTGGAATTGCCCACGAGTGTTTCTGGTTGCCTCTCTCACATACTCACACCCCTCAGCAGCACAAACCATGGCCAGAGCACCCAGCAGAGCTCCAAGCTCAGGCTGAGGAGCACTTTGGTGGCAGCTTAATTCATGAATAGCTACAACAGGAAGCCACGCTCGGATTAATTCCCAGTCAGCTGCTCTGTGTTGTGCCTAAAGAAACAACGCTCCACTGAACGTGTGTCAGGATGAGAGATTCGGACTTTTTTTTTTTTTTTAAGATTATTTCAGCTTAAAATGCAATTGGAAGATTGATTCTTTAGATCATCACATTATATAGGGTCCAGGTCTAGAGTATAACTCATTGTGAAGGGAGATGATTCTCATCTTCGCCTTCCAGAGAAGCTGCGTATCGCCAGAGCTGACAAAGGGAACGAATAAAGGTAAGGGATGGGGAGAGAGAGACATAAAATTATGAATGCTTGGTATTTACAGAATACCTGTACACAGTACTATTAGCCTGTTTTTTTCCTTTTTCTTTTTTGGAAATCACCCCTGCAAGGAAGATGGATACCTGAATATGCTCTTCATTAGGTTAATTACTGGTTTTTTGAGGGGGACACTGAGGTCATTATTCTTTTACTGTATTCTCTAATGTGTTATATTCATGGGAAAACATATTTATTCAGAACTTCATTTTGATTTAATAGAAAAATGGTTCTTGCCACAGCAATGTGGAATACTCATTTTTCTCCATGTGTTGATTTTTGGCATATAAATGCCAGAAGCCTCTGTTCTCTTTCCTTATCAAGAAAAACTTGCCTGAGATTAATTTCTTCATCATCCTTTCCTTTTAAAGTGGCTGTTTTTCAATGCCATTTAAAGGCAGAGTTGTGATAAATTCCTGGTTTCAATGTACAGATTTCAATGAAAGAGTCTATTCCACAGCAGTAAAGTCATTGAATCCAAATAGAAAGAGAGAGAAAAAAAAAATTATGAAGTTTGGTACTGCTACTGCAGCCAATTGTATGAGAGGTGCCCTCATGTGTTTTGCTTTCTAATGACAATTAATTTTGAAATGAAATGATTGCAAAAGTTCTTAAGATTTTTGTAGAGGGGAAGGGACATTCTTCTGACACAACTCCTTCATAATCGCATATTGGACTAATTGAAAACTGCTTAAACACAGCAGAAGATAATTTCCTAAGGAACAAAAGGATGAGAACAGCTGGGATGGATAACATGAATTTGACTCCAAACCTGTGCTTTTCTGACCCTAGCATTTAGCCATAGAGCCAAAAAGAAGATTTATAGATTTTGTAGGTATTGGGTAGAAAGGCAAACAAAAGTAATCTCTCTACTTAATGATCATTCCTCTCTTTATAGATTATCTTTAGCAAGACTTTATCGTGTACTTCATTAGTCTGAACTGTGAAGGGCTTGTTTTAAATTGAATTAACTTTAAATTGTATTAATTAAAATTTAAATTGCATTAATTTTTATTACATTTCAATTGCATTCAATTGTATTACATTTTAAATCGTAAGTAACACTCAGCCAAAAATTTCCTGCTCTCAGAATATTCTGCATCCAAGCTATAAACTCCTGCTGGCTTCCCACCCAAGCAGCATGGAAAACAGGGATCCTCAGCAAGCAACACACCAGAGGTCACCTGAGCAGGCAATGCTTGCCCAGCATCCCCAGCTGAAGTTCACAGGCTCTGCTGAGGCTGGCAGTGTCTTTTGGTGCACTGTGTTTACTTTGAAAGAAAATAACCTCACCCTCATAAAACCAGCATTCAGTTCAATGCTTTTTCTTATTCGAGGGTGATTTTAAAACAAAAGGATGGAAGGAAAGGAAAAATCCAGCCCCCAGCCCTAAGATTTAATTAAAAGTCCAGGACCTCAAAAGGTATTTAGCTGCTTAATTCCCATTATCTGTTTATCACAGACAGGAGTCTAAGACCTACAGGCTTTTAGCTGCTAGAGATCGTCTTTCCTAGGCTCTTAAAGATTTCTGAAAAATGAAAGAGAACTGGCAAAAGCTTTGATGGTCATTTGTTCATTGTTAATAGAATAAAGAAACCTTTTTGAGAAAAATCAGAGCTCCTTAAATATGTAGGACAGAGAAACAAAGAGTTATTGCCCTTTGGAGATGGCATTATTTTGCCATGGAGTTGGTTTTGTCAGGTGAAGTTTTATGACACATAGTGGCAACCATCCATCTTTGATGAGCAGACATGCACTAAATCAGAGAGACTGCTCTCCACGGATCATCGAGTCACAGCACACGCTTTGGTAAATCATGAGGCTCTTAAATAAATACTCTTAATGTGTTACAAGCTGGCTTAGAATTCCACAATATTCAACGAAAACGAGGTATTTTTACCTGGAATGTTGAAAAATAATAAAGTGCACTGAAAGCAGGTGATCCTTGGAACGAAAAAAGCAACGGGGAAAAAGAGTTGCCTCTGCAATGTGAACAAGTGGATCCGAGCACACTGAGAGAGATGTTCCAGCCTCATTGCAGAGCTTTGTGAGAGACCCAGATCCGAGGCAAGATGTGACATTTCACTTTGCAGATATCAAGTAGGGCAGAAAACCTGTCTTACACTGCAGATCAATACATCACTTAGAGAAGGAGAGAGAGGCCATAGCCCAAATCAATCTGCAAGGTGTCAGAAACATCTAGGCCAACACCTGGCTACGGTGCCCTTTAGCCCCCTGAGAGCCTCAGACGAAAGCACTTGTCAGGAGATGAAGTCAGCCAGGAAACAACACAAAGCAAACATGAAAGAAGCCTCTGTCAGGGAGAAGGGCATTGTTGTTTTCCAAAAATACCCATCTGTAATGCACAGATCCCCAGGCCCTAATGTGCATATGATTTTACTCAGGACTCTTCAAGTTGTGAAAAGAAAAAAAAAATAGAAATTATTTATTCCATGGCTATACTACATTTTGGCTGGACAACGAAGAAGTTGAGGGAGGGGGAAGTAGATAACCTTGCTTTTAAAATAAACTGCAGACTGAGTTATAGCAATCCTCTGGCCACGTAGCTGGCAATTTCTATGGGGTGAAGACATAAACCACAGTTTCTCTCATTCAGGAAATATTACTACAAGCTAGACTTGACTCCTCATCCTCCTTTTTTGCTAAGGGCACATTAAAAAGTCTGGCCCATGGATTCTGTGGCTATTTTAGTCCTGTGCACAAGGACACATCTGAGAGTACTCCCCACGAGTTCCACTTTCAGGTCACTTCTTTTTCAAAGACCTGTTCCCGAATGAATGATGGGGGGCTGTTTCCCTCCATCACAGAAATTTTTTTGTCACAGAAATGATTTATCTGTTGACAGCCAGGTTCACTGCCCCCAGGCAACTGATGGCAATTGAAACCACTCAATGAAAAGCAAAGAACACTATTACCAATTTTAAGAAAGGGAAGGAAAAGAAAAGGTATAAACACCCCTTTCCTCTAAGACTGCCTCGTAACTCTTCCCTGCAAGAGACACAGCAAAGTCAATTCCTCCAGGTGTTAGGTATGGTTTACTCTTGGGTTACAACACTAATTACAGGAGTAGGTAGACCAGGCAGTGGTTGTTCTTAAAAAAGATATTCCACTATTTGTGAAGTCTCTCCTGTCAAAGGGGTATGGTAAAAACACTTAAAAAGTACAAGGTTATGGTTGAAAGTAGGTCTACACATAGCATATTAAGTGAAACACATCACCAGAGGAAGAAGAGGAGGTGACCTCATGACAACCAACTGTAGGGACTAAATGAGGACATGCACCAATGAGATCCACTGGCAGGGTTAAAGCAGTGCTCTGCTCTGGGTGGTCAGTGAGAGGGACAGCACTCAAAATAATTTGGAGCACCTCAGTCACAGTGCAAGTATCTCCTGTTTCACATTCAAGATGAAGGAAAAAATAATGGTTACATCAAGTTTTCCTTCAAATTTGACTCTACAGATTGCAAATTCTTGAGAATAAGAACTTATAAGAAATAAGTGGTCCACTCCTGATGTCTTCTTAGGAATTAGCATGTTATTAAACTTATAACCCATCTGAGAAGTCGTACAAATGTAACCTGCTGCTTTCTCAGTGGCTAGATGTGATCACACACCCTCAATCTCAAAAACCAGAACAGCAGCAGGCCACAGTTTTACATTTCTCCATTTGAACTACAATTATTGTCACAAGAGCCAATTTCACGTTGGGCCATTTCCTGTTCTTGTTGTAATTCATCATGAGAAGACGTGAGATCTGAGATACCTCGGCAAGGCACAGTTCATGAATAATACAGCACATTGCTTTGACCTTTTCAGTTTGCTCTGTGGTGTGATTGGCCAACCATTCCTGTCCTCCCCTGTTAACCACCCCATTAACCTGGGACGAGAAGGTGGAACGGACAGAAAATTAGCCAGCAGAATGCTAAAAAGGTCAATGCAGGAGCTCACAGCCTTGACTTTCTTGAGCTTCAATGGGTATTAAGATTCTGCAATCTCTTTCTGCTTTTGAAGTCTGCAGGGAAGAAACAAGAATTTGCACAAGATGAACTTCGTTCTCATTTCAGATCACAATCATGTAGCTCCTCTCAGATGTCGCACTTGGATGATTCCAGCGTATGCATGAATGAACTCAGAAGAATGTTTTTTACTCCTCTCAATATGGAGAATATTCATTTAAAGTGGTGAACCTTTTCTTTGAAGCTGGCCATTCTCGAGTAAAGGAAAATTGGAGAGAGTAGTGGCAGACCAGCTCCATACAACAGCCTTCTTCCAAAGGTCACTCTTGCCACGCTAACTACTCAAGCTGAGTCATTCAAGTGATTTTCTTCTCAAAGAGAGCAAATGCTGGAATTTTTACATCCTGTGGGCTGTCAGCTGCAGAAAACTTCATCTCAGGACTCACCAAGAATACGAGGACAGGCGGATCTCGCATGTTCAGGCATATGGAGAACGTGAGGCACAGTAGGTCTCACTGCAAGTGCCTGCTGAAAGCAACTGCTCCATTTCTCTGGATTTTTACACACCTTTAAAATCTCCCAGTATTTTTTTTGAAAGACAAAACCATTATGAAGGACACAGAGTTACAGGTATCAGAAACTGTTTTCTGAAGCCTTGTAGTCAGAAGTCCTAATTTCAGAATTTCACAAGGGCTTCTTTTGCTCATAAAGGTTTTCTAACCACCACTCCGGTGGTTCAGTTATGATAACCTGGGATAGTTTGTTTTTCAGACACTGCCATATTCTCGTCTTTGTAGAAATGTGTTGCTCTGAGTTACTATTACTATGAAATACTTTAGATAGAAGCAAAGAGAAAAGGACCTTTTTGACACCCATTGGAACACCAAATTTTACAGTTTTTACAGGTACTGACCGCAATAACACAGAGTGCTTTTTATTACCTTCCACTAATAATACATTCTCTATTTTGCTTAAGGTGAACAATGATATTCAGACAGGAAAAATTATTAACAAAGAAAAGATAAAGCTTTAAATTATAAAAATGACTTGATAGTTTCTCTCTGTAATACATTTTAAGTCCAGAAGGGACCATTAAGATCACCTACATGCCGAGGATTTTTACACTGTGCTTTTTGATATATGGGATCTCAAGTAACATACCATTTCTTTTGACCCTTGCTCTTGAGCACTGTCTCTGATGGATTTTTACAAACTGCATATTGAAATATTCACATGCTTAGGGGCCTGCTCACAAACTGGAAGAGATTAGAGAAAGATAATTTCTTTTCAGAAGAGCAGTCTTTTTTTTAATAGGATAAAACTTTTGCTGTGATTTTCTAACAGCTTCAGTGAAACCAGCATAAAGAAAAGTTTATCAGGCTGCAATATCTTTGATTTGAAAAGATCGGTGGCGGTTTTATGCGTTCTAATTCTACGTCTGGAATAAAACCGAATATTTCTGGGCATTCAGCAAGAAGAGTTATGGCAGTTATGCCATTTACAGGCTCTCCATTACTCTACCCCCTGCTATTCAAGAGTAGACAGACACCATCATGAGAAGAATTGCCAACCTCAACAGCTGATCTCTACAGATCACTATCACGAATTAAAACATATCACAAATTAAGAGAGTACTGATCTTGCCAAGAATCAGATTAAATTCTGGGTATGTTGAATAGTAAAGGCAAACGAAGAGAAAGGAAGTCAATCAATTCCTGCATTAGTTCAACTGTCTGGGTGACCTGGGGAGTCCCTGTGGCTGTGAATGAATTGTCCCCTCCTGCAGATAAAGGATTCAAATTCTCTTTGTTCTGTGTGCTCATTAAACGAGGGCTGAGGTGATCCACAAGGGAACGAGAGTGGCAGGAGCCATGGAGTTGTGCTGCTGTCGTGGTTTAACTCAGCCCCACGCAGACGCTCGCTCTCCCAGGTGGGAGGAAGAGAGAATCAGAAGAGCAAAAGTGAGAAAACTTGTGGGTTGAGATGAAGACAGTTTAATAAGGGAAGGAAAAGCCGTGCACACAAGCAAAGCCAAACAAGGAATTCATTCCCCACTTCCCATGGGCAGGCAGGTCTTCAGCCATCCCCAGGAAAGCCATCACGGTGACTTTCCACCACACGTAACAGTGACTTGGGAAGACAAATGCCATCACTCTGAACGTTCCCACTTCCCACTTCCTTCTTCTTCCTCAGTTTCACGCTGAGCATGACACCATACAGTCTGGAATGACCCTTGGGTCATTTGGGTCAGCTATCCTGGCTCTGTCCCCTCCCAACTCCTTGTGCATCCCTGGCCCCTTCTGCTGGGGAGAGGGCCTTTACTCTGTATAAGCCCTGCTCAGCCATAACCAAAACATCCCTGAGTTATCCACACTGTTCCTAGCAAAATCCACAAGCACAGCCTCACACCAGCTACTGTGAAAAGAATCAACTCTACCTCGGTCAAAACCAGCACAGCTGCCTTGAACGCTTTCTCCGCAAAGCCCCCTTGATAGCAGCATAGCAGGAACTTTACTTTTGAAATATATTTATCAACTGCTATCCTTAAATGTGCCCAAAGAGCTTTTATTTTCCAAAGGGATGATAACATCAGCTTTCACACGTCAACAAACAAGCAGAGAAAAAGCTTTTTTTGTTAAGATGTGGAATGTCACTTTTTGCAGGGGTAATAGCTGGAGGTGCATAAAACCAAATTCTGCCATTTAATTAGTAATCAGCAGTGATCTGTCAGTCAGTTACTGTAATTCATGAACTGCTAAGTCAAAGCAAAAATGGCAAGCAATTAGACTGTATCCATTAGAGCTTCCCTAGCACACACTCATACAGCCAGGGTTTCAATTGGAGGCAGAAGTGGAAGTGTGAAACTCCTTAATACATTCTGCTTTTTAATTAGCAATCAGCACTGATTTGTCAGCCATACCAACTCTAATGCATGAACCATTGAAACACAGAAAAAAAGGCGCATTTTCGAAACCATTTATGCTTATATTTACATTCCCTCCAGGCTGAAACATTGGAGGAACCACTGAAATGCCACCAGAGAGCAGCAGAAAGTGTGTAGGAGCTCACAATCCAACACAGCCACTGCATCACTGATGGTTTGGGTGAAGACACAAGTTGAGTATTTATAAGAGGCAGTTGGCATGTCCAAACACTGTCAAACATTAATAAACATTACCTTTGTTAACTGTACACAAACCAAAATCTACAAGAGCTCAGGTAGTGCTGTTTATATTCCACTCAACTCCGTTTCAAAGAATCCATTAATAAATTGAGAATGTACTTACCAGGTTGTTACATTTTCCTCAACCTCTGGATGGAGAAGGAGGTGAGAGAAGTGAAAAAGTCCTCTTTTACCTGATCTTCACAGCTGCCAGAGAAACCTGAGCAGGAGCAGAACATAACCTGCTTCTGGGCTTTGGTAGGTGCAAGATTTTACTTCCCCCAAGCCAGAATGGGCTCTCTCTACAGCACTTCTGAAGCTGAGCAGCAAAACTAGGCACTCCAGCCTTTGCCCAAGAGCCTCTTCCTTCTTCTTCAGCCCTTAAAGAAATTTAGGAGCTGGAGGAAGAGGTGGAATGAGGCGTAGAGGTTTTCCTCTTTTTCTCTTCTTTTTATCCATGTAAGTATAAATATCAGAACTTTAATTCCTTAACTTCACTCATATGAAGTACCTGCACTAGGCCTCCCTATAGGGGACAAAAATAAAAGGCCGCTTCATATAGCTTTATAAGAACCTTTTGTTTATATAAATACACAAACACACATATATTTTAATATATAATAACTTACTTCAAAAACAGAGGGTAGCTCCCACAACAGTCAGGCTCCGTACTTGAAGTCAGTGTTAGAGTATGGATCAGCTGATAAAGGCACCAACACAGCTTAAACTAATTACAATTTGCAGGTAGGGTGGTAATTGCACTTCCAACTGCCTAAATTAAGTACACAAAGGCCTGGTTGCATTTGTATAGAGGCTGACGGGATACTCTGTGCCAGCTGAAAATTCTGCCCTCAGTAGTGGTAATGTTCTTGTCAAAAAATGGCTGTTGTTTGCCTAACGTCTGACAAAGTGACATCTATTTCACTACATGTTTAATTAGTTTGTTTTCATGGTGTTCCCGTTTCCATTTCAGCTCTCCTTAGTGGTGGGAGAGAGCAGGTTTCTGGCTCTGTGCTTAAAATCAGTCCCAAGGAAAAGAACGTGGCACCAGTTTGCCTTCACCCTTCCAATATCAGCTGCGTGGAGCACTCAGCCAACATTTTCAGCTTTCAACAGCTTTTATGTTTTTAAAGTACATTCTAGCTGCCCCTGCTTTGTCCCTGATGGCTGCCTTTCAGGGGCTGTAAACATCCCGCTCCAGAGGAGTTTGCAGCTCCTATATTTGAAACAGCAACTATTTCTCTGCAAAGCACAGGTCAAGCCGTCCTGTTGAATCTACAACAAATTTGCAAACAGGTGCTCTCAAGCAGCTGTGAGATCTCCACCTTTTCACTTTGAACAAGAACCTATAGAAGATTAATCATGTTAGGCCAGTAATGCTTTAATAGTTTGTGAGTGTACAGTTATGAATTCTACGTATGTGAATGGCTCCAACCTCTATTCCAGACTTCCTCCAGTGTCTTCTTGACTATCTCAGCGGGGCTCTTCTAATTTTTTTAAGCAAGCAAACAAGCTATTGCTCCCTTAAACATCACCCCACCAAACACCCACCCAACAGAAAACTCTTTCTTTCGATAGCTGTCCTTCAATTACCAATTTAGAGCAATGGTTAAGAGGATTCTTGCAGCATTGAGAGCAGCTCATCAAACTGTTTCTGTACAGCCCATGAGAAAAGGTTGTGTTTCAATCATCTTTTGACCTTCTCTTCAGAATTCTAGTTCTTCTGAATGAAAAAATTCTGTATGCTGAACATGTGTTGCCTGACCCTGTAGCACAGAGAGGTTAGAAAGGAATGTCCTTTTTATCCCAGTTTTTTCCTTAAAACAGTTGCAGAACAGATCCTGTAGTTTTACAACACAGAAATCTCAGCACAAAGACTTAAGAATTGAATTTTACTAAACTGTCTACACTGAAGTTTAAAAAAATAACCAGGAGTTGTGAATTGCCTGTATAATGACTGAAGCTAGGTGTTCTACAAAACCAGATACTGTTACTTAACAAGTATAGTAAGATGGTAAAAGTAATTTGTTTAAAATTCTGGTTTGGGGAAGCCGTCTCACCTGTTTTAAGATTTAAAACACCAAGCAAAATACCCTCCAAAATTATGTACTTATTCTAATGCTACAAGTACATGTAATATTGGAAATGAAAAAGGTGGAGCAAACTTCTCATTTGTAAAAGTCTCTTATGTTGGCTTGCTTCTGTTATTCTGGAGCACCTCTCTAACTCAAAGTTCTTTTGCACCTCCGAGCCTGTTTTGTCATGTACTCAAGTTTTTGCTGCTGTGTGACAGCTGTAAAACACCCTCCCTTCTATTCCCACTCAATCCTAACATTTTTTTTTAATAATCCACCTACTGTTTTAGCTCTTTCTCTTGCTGAAACTTGACATAACAGGTTAAGATAATGCATCCACAATGTAGGAGTGGATACAGTCACACCAAAAGCAGGTATAGCCTTCCTCCTCCTCCTCCAAAAATCAGCAAGACTGGGCAGAACTGGTTCCTCCATTACAACAAGCAACAAGTGAAGAGCAGGAGGACTCAGCACTGTTAATTGACAGGCTGATATCACCATAAGTTTGCACAGAAGCTACCAGGTTGAAGATGCCCTCCCAAAAATAACAAAAAAACAGAAACCAAGAATGTTGTTGGATTTTTAGCACAGTATTTATTGAATAGTTTCTTTCCTAGACCCACTTAACAATATAAGTGTCAGTGCTTATTCTAAATGGACAAGGACAAAAATAAAACCCAAACAAACCATGGACTGGACACAGATCCAGGGGAAATTCATTAATATATTAAGAAAAAACAAAAAAAGATTCAGGCCTACCAAGTAGGTAATAATACTTTATTAGGAATAACTACATAGATAATCAGAGTACAGTTGTAGGCTGGAGCCCAACAATGCTTTTTTTTTTCCCACATAAAAAAGTAAACTTTCATAAAAGCTTGTTTAGCAAAGCCAGAAGCAGTGTTACTTTAAACAGTTTATTTACATTGCTCAGATTGGCAAAAAGAGATATAAAAAACCAGTGCAGTCTGACACATTCAAAAGCATCACTAGTTACATATAGATACAAGACAAAACACAGGTGGTTAAAAAGAAACCAGAAGTTGTGATCTCCTGCTAATATCAACAGTTGAACTGTTACTGAAATGCAGAAATTTACATATTTAGATAGTTTGTGAGAGTGCATGGTACAAGCTGTTCAGAGATGACAGAAGTGAACATAGAGTTTTGAAGGAAGACAAATACATGAGAAAGCCAGGTAAAAGCCTTAGGAGTCCTACACTGAAATTTGACACGCCAAAATTGGTCCCTCAAGTTACAATGTCACACCAATAATCCCATGCATTAAATAATGATTTGTTAATCAAGTATGGGGAAGGTGTGGGGGTTTGGTTTTTTAACAACCCTACTAAACAGGAGTGTAATTCTTTTCCTCAGACTTCCACTTCAAAGCAAGACAAAGAATTCAACTGATCATTTTTGGTGGTCAAAGCTGCTCATACCACTGTGTTACAGTGAGGCTGCAAGAGATCATAATCACAAAACTCAATTCTATTTAATTATAAAAAAACCCTACATTTATAAAATATCTGGAATAAGCAGCTGTACAACAGGTTAACTGTCATACTTGAAAGGTCAGGTATTTCATAACGTCTCTCCATTTAAGAAATCCACAATTCAAACATTAGAGTGCTCTGCCAGCAGATGAAGTTAGGCAAGCATAAGAGTCATCCAAACTAGTAGTAAATTATGTGTTCATCATCTTCATTTCAAGATCTGACAAACCAGTCTATTGCCTGGAGGGGACAATTTCCATAGAAGAAAATGCTTCATTTGGAAGGAAATAGATCTGTGCAAGGGAATACTGTGTTTAAGTGAAGGCCAAGTTACTTATTCCACTGATTGGCTGATCTGCTTCAACACAACTAAACCCCCCTTGTGATTAACTTAGTGTTATCTAACATTTTGCTAATCACTGCGAAGTGCTAATGACTAAGGTACCATTAATGTCAGTAACGGGTCACTGCCCAGCCACCTGCCTGTCAGTCACTCCCACACAGCAGAGTCTTTCCCACCTGCCTCATATCAAGTGGGTTGTTGATCGGCTTAATGTGTGACTCCTCCTTTCAAAGATTGAGGGAAGGCTGACCAAGGAAGGAGAAGGAACACCCTGTTGGACAAAAAAAAGTTATTGATTATTTATGAGCCAATATCAATAGTGCAGCAATCATTTCTCAGCCTTGACATAGCACACAAGGAATGCGTGAGCGCAGAAGATCTCGAAGATTGGCAGCTTTTCAAATTAATGATTCAGCATTTCTAGAGTTTGAACAGAAAACCTAACACATCTTAAAAATTGCAGAAGAAAGACATTTTTCCTTGTTACCAGCCTTGAGAGATTTGGAATGCAAGAACGTTTTTGAAGAGTTGCTGCTAACAAGTACTAGTATACATCTTGCACCACTTTTTGCAGTAATAATCTCCCTCCAAAATGAAGACAAGATACACAAAGATAATCTCTTAGAGAAACAGCTCCCCCTCCAATCCTACAACTTTCTGTATTATCATCAGCTCTGAGCCCCACATGAGATGCCGAACACATGTCTCCTTGGCTGCAGGAGGCAACAGACATCCCAATGATTTGTCAGAGCTTCCTTTAGCTGTGCCTGCATGGGCACACACTAGGCAAGAAGCTGACTTTTCTGATGCTTGGAGAATAAGCTGCTTCTGAGACTTAATTACAGTGAAACCAACACATCAATATGTAGCACTAAAAGTAAACCTCTTTGGATTAGCTGAGATTTTATATTCTTTTCACATTAGACCTCAAGATACTTTCACAAGCAATCTTCTGTTGCTCTTTACAGCCCAGCCAAGCTTCTCAGCACATCAACAGGTCACGGTAGTTAGGCAGCTTGTGCACCTGCATGCTTCAAGAATCTTTTAAATAGGAATATTTCAGGCAGGAAGGATATACTCTTCACTATTAACAAGTCCTATGCCTGTTTATGGCATGTCCTCCATTTGCAGTCATAGGGAATATCTGAAAATTAAACCCTTAACTCCTCCTTATAAAGCAGCTCTTATTAGACTCTCAAGTATTTTATACCAGATATTTTTTCTATTTACAAATAGGGAAAAAAACCCTAATACCACAGATAAAATGAGCTGCTCAAGGCTTCCCTGCAACCAAGTTATTAAAGTTCTCAGAACTCTGGCCCGTGAGCTACATGGCCATTTGGAAAACTGAACTGAAACAATAAGTAATTCAACTGCAAATAAATTTTAAAAAACCCTCAGAAAAATGACATTTAAAAGTGCTTGTGAAAGAATAAACTTTGCACCCAGAACCAGAAACAGAACCACACCTGAGTGTTGACTCCCACTCTGTGCATTAGAGCACGTTAAAGAAGAACCCAGCACCATTTGAAGCCCTTTGTGCATTAGAGCTGTACCGTGCTTTCTTAGCTTAGAGAACTCAGGATTTCTTGCTCACTTCAGTCAGGACCTGATGCATAGAATTTTCCAGCACCGTGCTGGTTATCATCTCCAGCATCAGCACAAGTGGCAGTAATAACAGGGAGAGCACATGGTCTGTCCAAGGCATGATCATTTAAGGTGGAAGAGGCTTTTGCTTCTACAGCATTTGGAGAGCCAGGACACAGCACAGGTCGAGGCTTGGAATTTTGGGAGCTCCAATCAACAGAACTGGAGCGATGGACATTAATAGCACATTTGACAGATCCACTTAGGCTGTACATAGAAGAGGAATGAGCGATCTACAATTAGGGAGGGTTTAAGAGTTAGTCCAAACAAGAAAAAAAAGCATCCAAGCTTTATTGATATTTTTACTCTATGTTTTTTTCTACACCAAAAAATTCCTACATAAGCATAGGCCAGGATTTAATTTAAATAAAACAATATATCTGAATAACAGCTTTGACTCTTAATGGACTCAGACACGTTTCCTGTAGTTTTAGTTTCCTACTCAACAACTGCACTGGTATTCCAACTTGAGAGGCTGGAATCCAAACCTCTTTTCCCCTCCACTTTATCATTGAACCAAAAAGGCTTTATGCAAGTTCAGTGGTGTGTGGGATTGGTTAAAAAAAACATAACACATGATCTGCTGCCAAACTGCAGCTTATTCCCACAGAGGTCCAAGAGCTCTGGGAAGAATCTGAAACAGGAACACAGTTTTGCTACTGCAAGTTTCTATGATTTTGTGGAAATAAGTATTTTTGTCTGGAGTAGATACACACAAAAGAAAAGTACATGACTTGCAAGTTCATGAGAAATGAGATATAGTGCTGTATCAAAATGAAGACAATTAGAATGCAAAAACAATTGTTGGCATAATCATACTAGAAGGAAGAAAATCTCTCTACAGAGAACTGGGCTATAGCCCCACTGGTAGATTTTTTTTATTTCCTCTAAAGCAAGGGAGTCTACTGTGATACTTCCTCCCTTATTGATTCCTATTTTCTCATGTGGGAGAGCAGGGCTGTATCTTTATGTTGTACAATTTAATGGCCACTCAAACATACTGCATTACCTCAATATTAAAGTACTGACACATCAGTCAGTAGTAGGAAGATGAACAGGATTCCCTTTACTTGGCCTTCTGTCCCACAAACTACAGACTAGAAAGTAGGTGTTTACTCATCAAATTTACTCAAACATCATAAAAAAAAAGCAAAGATGATGAAAAGATGCCTCCAAATCTAGTCTGCTTTACTAGACTGTGTCAGGAAATTGAGTTTAGCCTAATGTAGCAGAAGAAAGTTTTAACAGGCAGCCAGGCATAGCAAAAGAGTTGCAATATGTAGAACAATATTTTATTTTATCAAGTTTTCTTAAACATTTATGAGGAGGTAATTTCCTTGTTGTTGTTTAAAAACTTGCAGGCTGCAGCATCTATATTTCTCTACCCTTCCTTCCCAGTTTGCTTCACAGGATGTCTGTCATCTCACTACTTTGACTGAAACATTCACCATACTATTCAGGGTTGTACACCACATTTCTAGTGTTCAAAATCAAAAGCATGAACCAATATAGGACTTGTGTTGAAACTTTATCACTCTCTCAGAAGAGGAAACATATTCCATCCCTAGCAAAAGAGATTGGTGGGGTTTTTCAACTTAAATGTATAAGGCAACTCCCAGTTTCTAGTGCATCAAGATTTTTCTGCATTTTCAGCAAGTAAGGCTTCTCATTAAACGGCTCTTGAAAATAATATGTCTATGAATGCAGCTAAAAATCATTTTTCCCCACTGTGGATGTTGAAACTGGTCAAGTGAGAGCAGCAGCAGACAGGAAAGAAGTGTGACGTTAAGAAGGTGACTTCCTTGGCCTGCACAGCAGA
Source organism: Eulacestoma nigropectus (assembly GCA_013397775.1). NCBI lineage: Eukaryota > Metazoa > Chordata > Aves > Passeriformes > Eulacestoma > Eulacestoma nigropectus. The sequence goes on along the minus strand of VZTE01002616.1, from coordinate 26,991 downwards.
TCACTCACCGCCAAGGACGAGGTGCTCGTCAGGCGGCTGCCGATGTAACTCTGGTTAGTGGAGCTGGGGCTCCTCCCTTCTGTGGCACTGTGAGACATCAAAGCCCTGTGAAGAGCTCGCTTGGGTGTTTTGGAGAAAGAAAAGGCTCTTGTGACCTGAGGAGTTTGACAAGTGGTTAAACACTGACAAAAACCAGGCTGTAATAACTACCATTATACAGGCTACCATTCAAATTCTGAACATCTCTAGGACGTGTATCAAGTGTTGGCGTGTGACTGGATCACAACCAGCCAAACATCCAAACCCAAAGTGATTTGACTCTTAAAGGCTTGCTATTCTCATTCTGTCCAAATACAAGGATAACAGCAGGGGAAAAGGAGGGCAAAGATTCAGGGAGAAGTCAAAATAAGATCTGGTCACCTAGGCTTCCCCACATCCCTCAGTCCTGCACAGTCAGGCCCCCCCCCCTCCTTTAAGTTGCTCTCAATTTTGCATTATATTTAAAAGACTCAAAGCATTAAACGGCATAAGTTCCATAACAGACTCAAAAATGACTACATAATACTTATGACTGTAATACTTAAGACTATATTCAGATATTCCAAAACCTTAAACACCCCTCACCTTCTTTCTTTAAGGAGCTTATACTTAAGAGTTTTAGTTCAGATTAAGTTCTTCCTGTCACTACTGTAAATACTACAAAACACCTGAAACAGGAATCCCAGCAGAATTCTCTGACTAAAAAGCACTCTCTTTATACTGTCTTACCTTTTTTGATGTTTTCTTTATTGCCCTGGATGCTCTGCTTAAAGTACTGTCCATATCTTTAGTATTTACTTCAACTGAATCAGGATCAGCAACATAAATGAGATTTTCCTGTAGACAAAAATAGTTGTAATAATGGTCAAACATCAGCACTTGCCAAAATATAGTTTTCTAGTTCATTACATCAGATTTAGAAGTTTTAATTGCCATATTCTTCCATATTTAACTCTTTATACAGTCCAGCAGCTATTTGTTTCCAAGCCATTCCATTAGATCAACAGCTGGTGCAGGCAGTTTGTGAAACCACTTCATCAGTAGTTTAACATTCAGTTTGTCTGATTTAGTTTCAAGTCCAGGGCTGACCAAATTAAAGGCAGTAGTTCTGAGGCGTCCCTAGAGAGTTTCCAAGGTAAACACTGCTTTATTCTGCTGACACATCTAGCACATTTCTCAAGTGAAATCTTGAGAGCTCCAGCTGTCAGACATTAAGACTAAAATCTTTCAGCTTAAGTGCAATACACGTTGCAGAACAGCCATGAGTTTTGGGGTTTTTTCATGCCTCATTCTTAAACTCCAGCACGTGCAAAGCAATCTCTGGCTACCTACTTACAAAACTTGGGGGGCAGAGGGGGCACATATGGGAGCTGGAAGCTGCTGGGATGATTTTTTTTGTTGTTTTTTGTCTTTATTTTGAGAAAAGACATTTTACATTTTAAAAAAAAGAAATCTCAGGAAGACCCCAGTCAGCAGCTTTATGGCCATTCCCAGGGCCTAAGGAAGAGTAGCCAAAGCCTTTGCTGCCACCAGGTGGCAAAGTCAATATTATCTCACTCACATGATGCTCTAGAACTCTAAAAACAGGCAAAAGTACTTAAATTGAAGCTCAATTTGACATTTAAATCAGCAAGAAAGAAGTATTATATAGTTGGTACAAAGCAGTAGTTACACAAATTATAACTAATGGGACTCAGCACAGAAGGTTACAATTTGTCAGCATATGATTCTGAATGTCTTGGGGCAAGAGGGAACAACACATTTATTACACAAAGGTTTAATTTCTGTTAAAAATCCAAGTTACGGGTGACACAAAATACTGAAGATAGGCAACACACAGATTAAAGTAAATTAACACTTCCAAATCAGCACTTTTCCTACTCAGCACCTAAAAATGAAGGAAAACCACAGAGCCAAGTCTCTTATTCCAAAGTCCCCAGATTACAAGACAAACAAACTAAAACTAAGATGCTGTTTTCATTACTCAATTTCCTCTACCGTAAGAAGCATAGCTTTAAAAATCACAGATATTGTACTGTAAGAACACACTGCAGAACACAAAACATTTCTAGCTTCCACCAAGTAGCTTCAGCTATATGTACTGCATGTATTTTCAGCAAATTGAGATGACTGATAAGCATAGACTTTTACATAATTAAAACATTAGCTGAAAGCCTCTTGCTGTAATTGGAGAGGATCTGCCTTTCAAATTAGTGGGTTTCTGACTGCAGAAAGCCCACACACTGAACTTCTAGAAATGTGACAAGTGCCTCCTTTATTTCACTGTTTTTGTTATTTCATTGTTTTAATGTTGTAGATTTCTGTCTATGGGAGGAAGATACTTTGTGTCTCTTGCATTATGGTGCAGATAAAGTGTAGAACAAAGAACTCAACCTAACACAGTTAAACCAAACCAAGTGATTCATAACACTGGGATTGTAAATTCAAACACAGCTGTGAAAGAAGCAAGCTGAATACAATTCTTGTTAGATCTACAGTGCAGAGTTGAATCATACCCTTTCACCATCACAAATTAATTATAAATAATTTTTTATTTTTAAGCACTAATCTTCTGCACAAACTAACTTCCAGGCTGTTTCCTTTTCTACCTTTTAACCACTCACTTGCAGACATGTTAGCACAAATGTTTTCTGCTCTACTTTACCTCAGGCATGTCCACTATTAACTTCCTTAGCTTCAGGTGCTTAAAGTCAAAAAGAGGGAACTATTTCAATCAGCAACACGGTTCCAGAGTACTTACTGCATCTGCTTTACAAATAGTGTTGGCCACATGCCGACACAACGTCTTCAGCCAGTCCTCCTTGCGAGGGTCTTCAGTTGTCATCTGGAAACTGAGCAGCTTGTTGTTGAGTTCTGTAGGTGGCCTCACAACTAAGGCAAAGGCTTTCTGGCAATCTACAGTTTATTAAAAAAACCAAGGAGTTAATACAAAGAATAATTTTTTTTTTTTTCACATAATTCAGGGGGAAACCTTCAGAAGGGTCAAGCCTCTGTCTGCCAGGAGCTGGAGCTACAGACATGATGTGGTGAAATTATTTTTTTCTTTATTTACCCAATAGCCATTGTATCACTTGCAAGAGCAGAGCTCTGTCCACAGCCATCACCAAGAGGCTGCAATCAGCTATTTATGCAATAGCTGATTATTCACCAAATAATCTGCAGAGTAGCCAGCCTCACCTACCCTCTTCGCCATTTCTCTTTTTAACTGGGTTTCTATGTTCAGGTGCTCCAGAGAACATAAAGCAGAACACATGATGTGCATATAATCACTTATAGTGGATGTTACAGTGAAACACCAAATCTTGCCAGGATGGAAATCTAGCAACTGGTGTGACTAGATTCTTTATAGGTTACTATCAAGGCTGGAGCAGTACGGCAAAGCAGACAGAGAAATGAAGTCTCTAAGATACCAAGCACAGCTTCTCCTGAGCATTATCATCATCAATAAAATAAAATCTAGTTTCACACTAACAGCACTTTTCTCTGGCCAGTCTAATGCTCTGGGCTGAAGTTTGAGGTTTGGTTTTTATTTTGAAAATCAAGAGCTGTCAAGTGTTTAACTCTGTTTATCTCACACTGCCAATTCGTTGGCTTATGATAATGCCATCTAGTAGTTTTGGCAAATTCAGCATCCTGCAGTGATTCTTGCAAAGCCAAAAGGTAACAGTGCAAGGCATTCTCAAGCTCATACAGAGATTCAAACCAAAGCTTTTACTTAAATCACATACCTAACATACCATACAATAAATACACCTTAGCATTCCATCCCACAACAGCAGAGCTTCCTCCTTCACACTCTGAAACACAGTTTTCATTAGCTGCCACAGCACTTCAAAACACACAGACCTTCTGTTTCCCTGATGTCCAGGACTTTCTTGATCTGGGAGAGAGGCATGAGAACAACATGCTTGAGAGATGCAGGTGGCCTTGTGTGGCCATGGGGACTCTTGAAAGCTCCAATAACTTTATGCCGTTTCCTCGCAATCTGCAGTTAAATAGAAGAGAAAGCGTCAGCTGGAAGATCTCTTGCTCTTGTTTCCTTTCCTTTCTATTTTTTTACCTTCTACTATACAGGAAGGCACAGAAAAATCTTGCTACTCTACCACATAAATCTTAAAGGAATTCACTTATCTCACTATTCACTGCCTACAGTTCAAGTGGCCCAGCAAGATTTGTTACTTGGCATCAAAACACTCAGCTAAAAAATACAATAAATTTTTTAAAGATACCTAGAGAGGAAGTATTTTGCATTACAGACCTCAATTCTACCCTGCATGACAAACAAGGGTCCTTTGAAATCTACCACAAGGCAGCCTAGATTTAAACAGAAAAGACAACATCTATATGCATGAACCAGCTTAAGGTGTGGTGTGTTATGTCCTAGAAATATCACTTGCTGTTGCTTTTGTATGCAGCCATTCAGCAGGCTTTGCACAAAAAACATGTAAGATCCTTGTGTTAAAGTAATGCATCTTCAGTTGTTTATCTCTTGTCCAAGAGACAATATAAGAAGCTTTATTAAAAGTGGTTTTATTTTCCTTTCCTTCCTTTACAAGAAGTGATGAAACTGAGTCAACTGGACTCCCGGGAAGAGTTCATCACTAGTCACAACAGCAGGCTTTTGTCTCTAAGTGCTGCTTAGGACAGCACTAATTTTGAATTATTTTAGAGTTGGTCTTCTATGAAGACAATGTTCTTCACTGCTGCAGATAGCAACAAGTACTTTATGAAAGTGTCCTTTATAAGTTCAGTTTTTCCACATTAGTCTCCAAAACCCAGTTAGATTTTTCCCCTCTAGTTCTTCCTAAGACATTTCTAGTCTAAGGCATTTATTGTAATTTTCTCTTTTGGTACCCTAAGGACAGATCTAGCTAACATATCAAGATGCTTTTATGTTTTTACTCTGGCTGCAAGACTTTAAAGGCTACATTAACACCCCTCAGCCATGCAGACATGACTAACTATATTGGCTTATACAGCAGTTAATGGAAAGGAAACATCAGCACACATTGACCTATCAGCAATCTGTGACTTAGAATTCTGCCTCAAAAGTTCTTGAATTTTACTTCTTTATATTCATGTGTAGTGTCAAGCCTCTTACAATTCAGTTCATGAGATGTACTAGTGTGGTCATCCTACCTCTAGGCAATCATTGAACAGAAAGAGCGTGACCTGCTCTCCCCTGTCACAGACATCATCACCAAGTGCTACCGTTTCCAGACGCTGAACCAAGCTCCGGTGAGAAGACAGGAGATTGGCCTAAATGACAGAAGCAAAAAGCTCATTAAGCATTTAGTTCAAGGGCTGGATTACTGCTTGCTTGCAGCTTAACACTGGCAATCTGTTTAAACCAGCACCATTGCATTGTAACCTCACACACTTTTACAAAGGCAACAAAGCACTGCAGTCATTTAACAGCTCTGCAGCTTTGGAGGAATTACTTACTGGACATCCATCCACTTCATAGACAACGTCAAAGAACTGCCTTTGTGCCTCTGTTTTTCTTTTGTCTTCATTAATGTGTCTAAGGAAAGTAAATTATATTAATCTTCAATACCAAGCAACAGTAAACGGATGCACTGCATTTAAGACCTACAAAAATAATAAAGCTAAACATTCAGGGATAGAATTTATACAGCAGCACTTGCCACACTTGCCTGACAAAACAGCCAAATACCACATGAAATCACACAGGAAACTTCAGCCCTAGAACACTATTCTTGTCATGTTACCAGCACTTGACACACCAATCAGTTAATATACAGTTCTCCTGCCCTGCAAGACTTTGAACTAGAGACTGCATTTTGTCCCCCCACAAATCAGGACTGCAGCTCACCAAGCAGCAGATGCAAGAATAATTACAATTTAAAAGTTGTTGTTAAACTGGACAAACATTTACCCAATTAATGCAGGAGTTCTTGTAGCTGGAGACATACGCTACACTTCAAAAGAGGTGAGACTTAAAATCTAAACAACTTCGGCTTTCAGCTAATTAATGCATGGAACAGTGCCAAGAAGAGCTAATACAGGACCAGAAGAGAAACTAATCTCCCACCAAAAGTCTGTCTTTTCAGTGGATATATGCATACAAGTAAGGTTTAAAGACAAAACCCATCTCTCCCATTCCAGACTGAAGAGATAGAAATAAGAAATGAGAGTTGGAACAGAACAGAGGACTGAAGAGAGCCCCTGCTGAGGTAGGGAGTCAGCAAAGGTTCAGGTACAAGTGCTGGGTAACAACACCACAGACTCCTTCAGAGCTCTGGCACAGAACACCAAAGTCACAAGGGAGGCTGAAGAACACATACAGTTATGTTTACTTACTGTTACTTGTGGCAACAAAACACTGACAGCAATTTAGGAGGAACAGAGGGATCTAAATGCAGTGTGTTTAACAGTGTGTTCCATAGAACGAACATGACTTACGTCATCACCTCCTTTAATGATTCAATAGCTCTCTCTAGAGTTATTTTATCTGGGTTCTCTTCAGCTGTATGTTTCTTAATATCTACAATTAAAGAAAAAATTACAGAAATAAAAACTCCACACACATTGCAAGTGCCTGAAAAGAAATATGAAAAACTCAAGTTTAAACTGAGTTAAGATAAGATGACTGAAGAAATCAGATCTATCCTGGAGTCCAAATAGCACTGTTAAAGAACTAGGCTGAACAGAAGTTGTCCAGGCATCTCATTAAGAAAAAAACCACATACAATATAGAAACCAAACCCTTAAACTATTTAAAAAAATTAAATTGAAGTGCTGAAGCAAGCATAGAAGTCTTTTTCTACCTAAAGCAAAGGGTGATAATGTGGATTTTTTATTATTTTTATTATCAAAATAAAATTGGTTGATACCAGGTAGAACACATGAAACTGTAAGCCTTGTCAATATGAACTGCTCTCTAGTTTATGTTAGTTTCATTTGAATCTCAATTATATTCTTGTTTGAAGAGACAGAATTGTCAGTGCAAACTGTTCCTCTATCTGTATCCTGCATACAAATGTATGAACACGTGGAATTTAGTCAGAAGTATGCCTTCTTCAGCAGTGGGTCTCACTGACTGCCAGTAATCATGGTTAAGTCACATAATCAGGCTTGTTTTAGATGAGAAAAGCTGTTGACAATGATGACAAAAAGTAGATGTTATCTCGCGGTTTTAACACCTTCACAGACAAACTAATAAAAATTGTATCACTGGGTTACCATTGAGTAGGAGGGCAACACTGGGCAGCCTTTGAACAGGACGGATAAGGAGCTCAGCTAGGCTTTGGCGGCCACATTCAGGTTTAGCTTGATTTATCTGGGAAAAAGGAAATTATGTTTACTTTTTTTTTTTTAAACACACATACACACACAAGAAAAGCACAAGATCAGAGAAAAATTGCCTTCCTTGAAATTAGCATTTCTATACAAGTGTGAGAATTGTTTACCACAGCCATTAACAGAGTATGTTTAAAACCACATTATATCCAAAACTGCATAGTGATTGATGTTCTCAGAATGTCTAGTTTTAAAGTGTCCATATCAACCCCTCAGATCTTGTTTCAGCTGCTAATGTGGACTGGGACAGGGGACAGCCTGTCCTCTTATTTCTTCCCCATCTTTTAGATATCAATACTTGAATGTAATTTCTAGTCCCTCAGAAAACATGAGCTAAAATCTGTCAGTGTGATTACTTGACAATTTGGATATAGGAGTTAAAGCTACACTGCATTATTAGCAGTATACACATATCTGAAGAGCTCAAGAGTCTTAAGACTCATCTTCAGATAACTTTCTTTGAAGATCATCTTCCTGTTAGAGCTCCACTGTTAGGCTCCTATTCATTAGTCACAAGAACACTGAGAAATTCTACCTCCCTGGAGCTTCACAGCTGCCCTAAGAAAGTTAAAAGCTACTTCAGAAATACAAGTCTCACAAACACAGGGAGGGGACCAGTCAAAGCAGCAGCTCCAGTTATCTTCAGAGAAAAGAGAAGACATGTATTTTGGAGGAACTTTTTCCAGCAACAAATGCATATAATCAAACCACCCTGAAAGCTGTTTAACAGAGGAGGAACTCAGACTTTTCATGAAAGAGTCTTAGGAGGAGCTTGAGGGATTGAAGTTCAAAACCTTCCTATTTCTGTCTCACCAAGAGATGTTCACATTCCTTCAAGCTTGCAAAATTGCACATTCTTCCATCTACTGCCTTTGGTAGTAGATGGTAACAGTCTCCATGTTCTACTCATAGACTTAGCTCTGCAGACACTTACCTTTAGGAAGGCATGAAACCTTGGCTTCTGCTTTTCACATCTTGTAATCGTCTCCTTGCTCATTTCAAAGAAATTGACAAACGGAGGGTATGTTTTCAACAAGTCTTTTGACTGAAAGAAACAACTGTTAGGGCTCTGCTTTACATATTATGTATCATTGTGCATATGTTCATATGCCCTGAGCCATACAAAGCTGCTCAAACGCACATTGCAATAAAGAATAATAAAAAATGTGTTGTAAACCCATACGTGTTCTCAGAACAAGTTAAGACATTTTTGCACGCCAGATGCCCCAGACTGATGCTGCTGATTAAATGCAGGCTGCTCTCACCAGCATCAAGCAAACGTGACAATCTCAGAAGCTGCTGAGCAGCTCAAGTGGGAGGCAGGTTCTCACCTAGCAAGAGGCTTTTGGTGAGAATTTTGGAAATTTCAGACAGATATTTTCTCCAGTAACTGCAATGACCTTTTAAACCACCAGAAGCAAAAAAGACTGAAAACTTTTGAATGACAAGCACTATTTGTCCCAAAATCATCACGTCAGCAAAAGCACAAGATACCTAGCAGCCTATTTATGTTCAAATCCACTGCAGTCCCAGACCTAGCTTTCCTGTCCTACACAGGACTCCTTATTCACTTACACATTTCAAGTCTTAGAGAAAGACCACAAGAAGTTTCTATGAAAAGTTATCTTCCTAGTTCTTTACTATTGATCAGAAGCAGCAGATGGCTAAGGGCCCAGGAAGTGGCTTTTGATGTCTGAGTATAAAGCGTGCCTGTAGTGTTGCAAATTACAGTTCCCAAACTGTAGCTATTTAGTAGCTTTAGAAGTTTTAGTCCCTCATACCAGTGGACAGACACAGACACTGAAACTTGACATGGATTACATCAACTAACTCAACTGAAAAGTCTAAATAAAAAATACAATGATACAAGCTGGAGTTCTCAGCAGTCCTTTGCTTGTGTTTGCTAGCTCTTAGAAATGGATTGTTTTTAAGGCAAGATAATAGTTGTAAGCATAAAAAAAGAAACAGGAACTTACATATTTAAGAATGATGTCACCAATACTTTTGCTTTCAGTCCAATTTATCATAAGATCTTCCAGGTCTTCCTAGAATACATGCAGGGATGGGGGGAAAAGACAAGATGAGCATAAACTGCATAAGGCCATCAAATGGGATCAGTATTTTGCCACACACACACCATTAGGTGTGTTTTCGTGCTGACAAAACAGGCAATCCTAAAAGCTGTACAATTTCACATTCAGCCCCTCTAGTCTACTGAGGGCTCAAAACAAGAGATCTCTGGCTTACTGAATATGTATATATGGTTGTATATCAACGCAAGTAGAGCCTGGCAGCACACCAGGACTAGCCAACTCTGCAACAAGATGACACTGCTGCATCCAACACGCTACACAACACATCCCAAAGGAATATTTAAAAAGGATACAGAGAAGACAGTTGATCCAATTCTAGTTAAGAGTGCACAACTAATCTAGGACTTAAGTCTGCAAGATAGGATTGAAATAGAACTAGGACAGATTCCCCTCACTTGCACCAGGGTGTCAAGGAAAGTGAGACCAAGCCTGTTAAGCCAGTATCAGCTTGATAAGGATCAAGCTCATTCACCATCAGTTAATAAGAGGGACAGGAGGGCAGAGCTGAAGGTTCAGGATTCACCTTAAGCGAAAAGGATTCATCACTAATATTGGTTTGTTGCTGCCACTGCTCATATCTTTGTAGCACCAAAGATGAAGGAAAACAACAACAATGTCAAAGCAGCTCTCACTGCGCTGTGTGCTGCAGGTGACTCCAATTTGACACATGGACACACCTCTACTTTCATCTCAGTCTCAGTGGACACCCATTAATCCCTAGCATGCTTAACCAGACTGGATCCCATCGGTTGGGAAAAAACAACAACAAAAACTGTACAAACAAATCCCCAAGTTGCAGGCAGCCTGTAACTCTCTCTATTTTAAAAGCCTACTGTGAAATGCTGCCAGGAACAGGCAGATGCCACTATTTGAAAGAGTATGTAACAGCAGCAGGAAGAGTCTATACCTATCCAGCAGATGCAACTGAAAACATGCAGAAAATATTCAGTCTCTATGAAAGCTTCCCCTGCAGAGAAGAAGGTGCAGCTTGCCTTGATTTTAGTGTGCACATCAAGAATATCTGGAATGCTGCCGAATATGGTCTTGATCTCTTCCTGGGCAAGGATTGGTCCTCCAAGTTGTCCTTCCTTCTCCAATGGAACTTGAAATAACTGATGAATTAAGAGAAAAAAGTTTCTAACACAATGTTTGGCAGGTGCGAGGGCATTAATAGTATGAAAGCAACAGTGTTTTCCTTCTAGATCATAATTTCCTGTAGTCACAATGTCAAGATGCCTCCATTCAGCAAGAGTGGGTTATGGAGAGTGGTTTGAAGATACAAACATTTAGTTTGATACATCACTACAGCATAACCCCCTTTCATCTCCTTGTCTACTCACACACATCTTGGCTCATTCTTTAAGTAGATAATCAGCTGCAGTGGAAATAAACTTCCAAGAAATTAAGCTTTTCTTGTAAGTTGTTTGCTATTCTGCTCTTCTTGGAATAATTTAAAAACCAGATTTTTCTCTCTGTCATCTATTTGCTAATATCTAAAATATTAGTCGTGAAGATCTTATTTTCCTGACACTTCCAATTTCCATATATATTGCAATACTACTGCAAATCCCAGATTAGAAATTGTATTTTCCAACCTGAAACCGAGTATTTTTATATGTCAGTAAAATTACATGAGACTGTTTATATTGTCATCTTCCTGTGAAGCTTTGATGCACCCAAGCCCTCAAAAACCTGCAAGTCACAGGTTGAAAATACTAATTGATGTAAACACTGGAGATCTTATTACAAGTGATCTGGACTGGCTTTAAAACCATCTTACCTGAATTATTGTTGTCAGAATATCAACATAGTTACTTTCTGTCTGATACAATTCCTTTGCAACCTGCCATCTTGCAGACTGCTTGAGAGGAAGAGGAGTTGAGTTTTTGGAAGGCCTTGCACAGGATTTTGGTGTTTCTGATGAAGAGATATTCCCAAAAGAAAATAGAGCTTTATTACAATAGAGTCCCTAAAAAAAGCTCACCCTCAAAGACAAAAGAAAAAAAAAAACCCTTCAGAATTTTTAAGTGAAGATAAGTTTGGGGGTTTTTTTAAAGGCTATATTGTAGAGTTATCAGGGCTCTTTCTAGAAAATGGCTATCTTTATTACAGCCTACTTATAGAACAACAGTAATACATTATTCCTCAAAATTAGACTGAAACTAATAAGTCATTTATGGGCAGGTCAACAACTTGACCCTATTATTAGTACCTTGTTTAGCAGGAAGCAAGAATTAGGTGCTGAATGTGACTTACTGATACACTATGTACAGAAGTGCTTTTCTACTTCCACTTTGCCATGTAAACAAGTATCTCTCAGCTGCCTACCACCCTTGCATTAGGTGCGTAGCTCAAAACCATTTACTAAAATCAGCCATTGCACACAACACTGACATTTCACCCAATAGGGGGAAGGGGAAAGACTCAAGAAATTCATTTCTCTTAAAGCTAAAGCCAAGGTGGACCTGGAACACTTCGTGAGTTTTAAACACTTGCTCATGTATTGGATCTCAGAGACCTATACCGACTTTTTTTGATATCAAAGCTCATTACTGTCAGAGTTAACAACTAAATAAGTACCTTACCTGTTGTTTCCAAAACAGCACATTCTGAGACTGCTGCTGTTGGATTAGAAGAAAATTCCCTACCAAGGGTAACAAGAGCACTAGCATCATCTAAGAAAGCTGATCTTTCCTGAATTCCTTCTGAATTATCACTTACAGGTTGTGCCTCATTGAGAGCTCTCATGTGATTTGAGTTTGCCTTTGTAAAGCAGTAGCAGCTCTGGATAACTCCTCTATATGATGGAACCGGGCCTTTTACAAACACTTGGGTATTACCTTTCAACTAACCCAAAATTTTGCAGTTCTTCTCTTCCAGAAGAACCACGTGCAGAGATATTTAAAAGTCTGTCCACTCACTCAAAACCAGTTGACGATTTATATTCTTGTGAAGTTTTAGACATGACAGTTTGCTGGCACAAAGAGTGTGGCCTCAATGGAACACTTCAAAGATCTAGGAGTGGGCTCTGCAGGAATTTTCCCTTTAACTCCTTTAGAAAAGAATCTTTGTCCTCCTTCCTCCAAGTATCCTATGGAGAGTATTTTAGATGATTTACTGTTGACTATGCTGCTAATTTGCTACAGACTTCCTGCAGAGTATTTGAAGCATTTTGGAGTAACACAACTGTAATTCCTATTTATCACCTCCATATCTTTTCCTTCAGATATAAACATGCTTACTGTGATGACAAGAGACAGCTTGGCCTCTGTCTGAACTCTTCACTCCAATTTTTTCCTCCACACTTCAAAAAGGCAAAAACCTGGAATTACTTTGCAAATCTGTAGCCTGTAAGACTTCCCTACCACCACCATTTCCACTTGCATGCAAGAGCTGTTAACCATTGTAAGTGCAGCTGAATGGAAGGCTTTAGCTCTACCTCCGTTGGCAGTGCTTGACTCTGGAGTGTTGGAAATATCCAGCAAGGACCCAATAGAGAGGGAATGCTCAGCTGAGGGGCGTTTCCGAGGAGGGAATGGGGACATGTCTGTTTCCCTGGTCAGCTGCGCCAGAGTCTCTTTCAAGCGGCGCCGTTTGCGGTTGCTGTTGGGAGTGCCCAGGGAAAGCAGCGACACCGATTTCTTGAAGTCGGGACTCTCCGACTGCAGTGAAAGAAAACTTCAGTTAGGGGGTTTATCCTCTGTGTCCAGTTCAGCTCAGTGTACAGATAATTCAACTGCAGAGATCACACACAACACGGAAGGAAACTTCCTAGGGAAGCCAAGGCAAAATGGGTGAAGCTTTTTTTTCCCTTTTTAAAATGGAAATGTACAATTCTGTTTGACTAAAAGTAAAACCTCTAGGAAGCAGAAAAAAGTTTCTATTCCAAAATAGCAGTCTATGTATAAAATTTATAATGGATTATCTGGAACTTAGATGCTGCTTTAAACCATCTGATCTCTGGCCCCACACACACTATGCTGCATGCTAATTTTACCACCAAAATATGCTGTGCATTGTGTGAGTGTTGAACATACCTTCTCAAATAAATACATGGACTCTCCAGCTCTGGCATCCATTTGAATGCTTCCCCAAAACCACTAAAGGAAAAAAGAAACCACACATTAAGAACACATTACAGAGCTTCACCTGAAGTTAAAAATATTCAAAATAATCTATATTAGTAACACAGTGGGTATGGGAGATATTTTTTCAGCATAAGCCTCATGCTTGCATGTGGCACACACAGTTCTACACAGCAGCATTCTCTAAAGAATTTTCAGCACTAACCTCTTGCTTTACAACATAAAGTTTTTTTAAAGGTTCAAATGGAAGATCTTTTACTGTACTTTCTTCAACCACCAAGTGCGTACACCTTTCATCACCAACTGGTAAATAATGTCCTCCTAGATAAAAAAAAATTCAAATTAGCAACAGGAAAGAATATTCTTCTTAGAAATTCGTATCTCACTAAGCAGTTCTGTCATTATAAACTCCACCCCATTCCTCCCACAGGTTTTCATAAACAACCACCTTGCATTTCTGTCATTTCTTCCATGTTAGCTTTCTCATCATCAGAGAATCCCAGGAAACTTAATATGCAATCCTGAAAAGGAGGAACCTTGAACTGATTTCTAAAGTCGTCATCAGCTGCACAGAAATCACTGAAAGAAAGAAGATGCAGAAAAGGTCAATAAATCAGTGCTAGGTCAGTATTTAAGCAGAAGCTCACACCATTTCCGGTGAACAGCATGCAAGGTGAAGGCTGAAGGAAAATAAACACTTACATTTCATTCCTTTTCTCCCATGCCTTATAAATCCACTCAGCTTTCACAATGGGAATACCAAGACTTACAGCAATCTACAAAACAGGAAAAGCATAAGTTGTACCAAATATTTCCATTTTAATCTCTCCCATGTCAAGAAAAATTTGTAACCTTCCTTTTAACTTTTCAAGACAGATACTGCAAAAAGTGAATATATTCTTTCAAAAGTCATATCCAACTACAGCTCCCTAGAGTTAGAACGTATGAATTCAGTGACTAGATCAGATCAATAGCTATTTTGACATTTCCTCAAAAGTGCACCATTTTGTTAGTCTGATATCCTTCATCACTCACAAAACCACAAAATCAAATCTCTGTTCCAGTGGAATATGGGCTCTTTTTTCTGCTTTTGATACTTTGTATGAAGAAAAACATCCCAGCCTGCTTTTATCAAAGAGAAAGTGACTATTTGAAAGGTAACTGCCATGACTGCTTGAGAGATTGTACAGTTTTCCTACATTTTCTTCTTTGACTTGGCAGAAAGGAGTGTTTGAACAGAAGGTAGGACTTCTCTTCTAACTGCAAGATTATAAAGACAAACAAGGGGAAAAAAAGCAACATCCTACCAACAATTCAAACAAGGGAGAGTCAAGGGGCATAGACATTGCTATGTCATATTAAATAGTACAAAAACCTATAATCTTTTATGTACTTCTAAACTGAACATAAATGTCCCAAATTATTCCCTTTTAGAATCAGAAAAGAAAAAGCACACTCATGTCTATTTATTCATAAAGGAAGATTTGAATCCTCATCCATAACAAGTTAAAAAATCATTTTTAAAAAAAGATATGCACCATTTAAGGACAAAGTTTTTTGCAAGTTACCTCCAAGTTTATTGTTTGGATAGACAAAAGCAGGCATGTTGACACATAAACACTTGTTCATCACTGTCTTAACTACTGGTAGCATCAATACTTAACCGTTTTGAATCTTGTCATTTACTATACTTGTCTATTTCAAATTTATGTTATTTAGATCTCCCACAGAGACCAAAACATACCAAAGCCCAACACCAGACAGATGAATTCACCATTACAGGTATTGTTGTTAGTACAGAAAAAAACAGCAGCCTCTGAGCTGAAGTATAATGAACAAACTTAGTCTACAAGAGTCAAATTCCAAAGGTGTCCATGAAACACCAACTCAAGCTTACATACTCTGAATTTGTCTCCGTGTGTTGAGTTTGCCACCAGATGAGTAACTTTTGAGCTAAAGTCCCTTCGAATAATTCCACCCATGTGATGAACCAAGGTCACAAGCTTAACCTGAAAAATTAAGATGAAAAGTTGGCAGTATCTTTTGAGGAGTGAGAGCAGTACAAAAGTGGTTTACAAAGCAAGTCAGAAGGTTACATTAAATGTCTAGGGATAGAAATACTCTGATCTGCTCTTAAAACAACTAGTTCACATCTACAGAAGATATAAAGAATACATCAAAAGAACTACTCAGATTTCTTTTTATTTCAACATTTAATACAGCCTTGATGTGTAGTTAGAAAACTATCCAAGCCACCAGTACTCTCATGATCATCATACATAAGGCCTTCACCTATTCACACATATTAGATTTGAAGTACATTTTCCTGGCTGATTTAGTCAATTCTAGATCAAACCTAACTAACACCAACATTGGGCAACACTTTTGGTTTGGGATTTCTTTTTTTTTTTTTTTTCAGATGAAAATGTGGAGCCATATTGTTGATTCCCAGGTGTCCAGTAAGGAAATTAGATGGCAACTGCCTCACTGAAATAGAAAAGCAAAGTGCTAGAGTATCAAAGAGCAAAGTCCTGATAGCACAGTATCACAACAAGGTAACATGCCTGCAAATGCTCTGAACAGAGCTACAGAGATTTACTTGGCCACTCTACCACTTGTCCAAAAACGAGGTCACTACTGGGTAAACATCATCTTATCTGAAGCCTCAACTTAAAAATCTTTAAGTCCTATTGAATTAGAGCAGTTTAATGTCACTCAACAAAAAAGTGACCAAAAATGACACAGATAAAACGACTTGAACAAAGTTTTGTTTCCATCCTCAAATATCACTGCCTCTGGACTTGCAACCAAACAAAAGAACAAACAATTCATTCTCCCCATACAAACTTGAGCTGTGGTTAAACCCTATGGGTGATAAAACAGAAGAGTATCTTGAAAATATATTTAACATGATTTTACCAATCCAAAGAAGAAAAAAGTCTTACTAATTCATCTTTCTTTCTGAATCCTGTAAAGCACAGTACCAAGTTCAACATACTTGCAGAGTACAGTGGACGGCAGGAGAAAGGTAAAGGCTGAAGACAAGAAGAAAGCTCATTAGTCAACAGCATACTGCTCCTATTAAAGTTTTCACATTACCTTTAATACAATACTCTTATTTCTAGTATTAAAAATGCATCAGACACTAGTCCAGGTCTGTATATTCAGTTATACCTTAGCTCCAGCCCTGCTGATAAGGTAACTAGAGCATTCCCAAGTTCTACAGGTAGCACTCCATCCTTTTATTTCCTCCCCAATCCATCTGCTCTACATGACAACTTTTGGAAATATAAAGTGACTACTGGAGAATCATTTGTATGCTGCCTTTCCTAATGGCATAATCCTAACTGGTGATCAACAACTCCCACAACTACAGCAGCAGCTGTAGCCTTACCACTGCCTGCACTCTCTCACTACATGCAATATTCTAACACAGCATTAGAAACTTGCTTTTCTTAAAATTCTTTTGCTGAGAATGTTTATAACTCATCGGAAAAGCAAGAGAGATTTCACTGTGAACTCTTAGAACTCACTGCAGCAGGGAACTATTCATCTGCTTTGAGCAGGAAGCACACACCTCTCCTCTCTGCGCACAGTGCAGCACGACCGGCGGCCCGATGACTCGGCAATCTGCCTTGCAGAGGTTGCTAAAGATGGGAGCTTGGAAGTCTGATACAACGAAGATCGTCTCAAATTCTGGGGAATCAGAATCTCCAAGCTCTTCTATCGTGTCTGTCTTTATGTAGGGCATTTTAATTTCCTTGATGCACACGGGTGAAAGGGAAAGCATTATTCAGGCAACACACTTGCACAAGCGTAAAATTCAACTGATGTTTATTTTGGACCATTAGAAAAATGTAGGATTCATATTTCAGAGACAGAGTTAGGATTTGTGAAAGCTGAATGCAATGCATTGTTCTCTAACACAAGAATAGCTATGAACTGCTGCACGCTTTAAAACTGAATGTCTTAAAAGTAATTCCAGAATTCTGGTTGCTTTAGCAGTTTACATATCAGTTCACACTGATAATGTAGCACTAGAAATAGCTAGATAGAAAAAAAACCCCTAAGCTCAAAAGATAAATGAAATTTCAGACTGTCAGAACAGCTTAGGGTACTTTGGGATGCTACTAAAAAGTAGCATCCAGCTTGCAATAGCAAGCTCCATGCTGCATAACATCTAAAGAACAGAAATAGACTTTGTTCATTGCTTGATATTTTTAAGGGGTCTAAAAATTTGGTCCATTCCAATTTCAATCATTAGTTCCAAACTATTTTTTATGTTTTTCACATCAAGAAATGGAAAAGCATTTCTTGCACTTCAGTTTAAATGCAGCTTTCAATTCAAAGAGAAGTCCACTGACAATTACAAAGTCAGTTCATAGCACAAACTTGTGTGACTGAATAGGAGCATGCATTTGGATGTCCCCACGGATATTTTGATGCCCCCTGTTAGAAAACACCACTAGGTAAGAGCTGCAGGTATTACTCCATATTTAAGGAAGTGTTTGTAAAAAGAAAAATTTTGATGAACTGTGACACCATCAGAACCATTAGCATATGTTATGACCATTATGCCAAATTAATCCAAATTAAAGCGTGTGCACATTTCAGTCCCAGTGAAGTGTAACATGCTGCATGCAATTACATGTGCTTAATTGCATGACATACCATATGAATAATACTTTTTATTAGTTTTTCTTCTGATTTATCAGGACTACTTTCCTTTATCTTTATAACAGGTACTTCCATTATCTTAATGGTCTGTGGAAGAGGAGAACTTTAGTAGCACTTTAGAAGCAAAGAACTTTAGAAGCCAACTGGTTACTAGAAGTCTGAAGGCATAACATGTCCTTCCAGTGACTGTTTTATCCCAGGCCCACATACCTCCAAGGCTTTCAGAAGGTCCTCACGTTTCCCTGCTTCCTGAACCAAAACCACTCTTGTTTCTATTTGAGGCATTTCTTCTGCTTAGAGAGAAGCAAGGATAGTATTTGTATTTTAGCAGAAAAATCCATGTTATGTCTAAATCAAGCAATAATGTATAGAAGAATACAGGCAGACAGTAGCCTTTCAAGACTCCTTATCAGGAACAAGCCTGAAAATAAATGTTACCCCAAGAATCACGTCCTTTAAGTAAGGCATACCAAATGCACTTAGAGCCCAAACTTTTTAGTACGAGGTGAAACAAGAACCTGCAATTCGTGATCAGTCAAAGCAAGAACATAAATTAAGGGGGTGGGAGACAACAAACAAATGCAAACCCCAAAAAATTATCAGCTTAATGCATCCAGCAGAATTAGATACCAAGATTTACTGGAAAATAGACAGCTGGTATCTTTTCTAGTTTCTGTGCTCCTGGCTGACAAGGTTCATTACTTTCTTGGTGAAACTGAGCCGTTACCAGGAATATCAGAACTGAAATTAGATGCCTTGTTCTTTTTTTCCATGTATTAATAAGCTTTCAAAATATTAGGAAGAAGAACAAGTGTTGCCTCCATGTCTTTTGCATCAACAGTCCTCCAGTAGATTTTGGCTACTACCTTGGAGGAAAACACTGGTGGTTGTTTCTTAATTTCAAGATTTGTTCTTGAATGAATTTTGAGCTCAAGACTATTAATCCCTCCACCTGTCTACCTTACGATACCTATTAATCTGTCGACCTGTACACAACAGAGCAGCTGTAGTTTCCAAACACTGGTGTCAAAATGTCACCTGAAATGATTTATTCCACATAAGAGGCATCAAATGGAACTGACAGCTTTCTGTACAGCTACAGAAGACTCATTTGATTTGGGCTGTAAACCCAAATCTTTATAACAAGATGAGTTAAAAAATTAAGACAGTCCCTTTGTTAATGAAAGGATCCCAGATCAACCCCCTTTTGCCTACTCTACCTACAATTCTGGAGTTCAAAGCACTTTTGGTTTTTCGAAACTACTAAATACTGACAAAGTAATCAGCCATTGCAAAAACAGAGTAGTCTTAAAATAAACTTTCCCCATTACCTTCAACATCCAGAACAGCTGCACGGAATACATTCTCTTTGGAGGTTTCTATAATTTTTGAATCAAGAACAGAAGAATCAGCCAAGAGGCTCCTCCCGGTTTCAGACACCAGAGTACTGTTGTCAGCCATGATTATGCCTTGTTTCTTTCTTCAACAGCTGGAATGTAGACAGGCCAAACTAAGTTACAGGTGTAAAAAGCTCATTCATAGGAGTCCTATGACTAAGGCTGTCAGAAGTGAGTTCAGAAAACAAAACATGTAGGCTCTTACTGAACTCCCACTCACACTGATAGAGCAGCCCTGAAAGAGCATCAAGAGTAACACAACTGATAGAAAGGACTGACAACAAAGCTGTTACAGAAATGGTTCTGTAATTCATCTGCACAGAGAGCTGCAGAGAGGGAACTTCAGCTCTGAGCACAGGCAAGCATGAACTCAAGTGCTCCTTTAAAACCGTAACCACACAGCACCAGACTAAAAGCACTTGTCTCCTTCAGTGACAAACTATTATAAGCTACAGTTGAGACTAAAATTAGCGTTGTTGAAATGAAACATTAGCAGAAGAATTAGGGTAAACATAACATCTTGATAAAATCTGATTTTTCAGGTGAACTGGCTAGAGATACTGTGGTTAAAAATGAGCACCCAGAGAGTAGAGCCAGGACTATTTACTCATAGAAAAATTAAAAATGCTTGAGAGTCTCTGCAAAGTTGATATGCATCTATATGGCTATCTGTATGGTCTGGTCTACCGTCCTACGTTAACCGTAATAGAGTAGAAGTTCTTTTTCATCATCAGATAAAAAGGATTCTGTCTTCTCAAATAGAATGCATCCGTGCTCTCACTGCCCATCACACTTGTCACCTACTGGAAAGGCAGAATTCTTAACCCTCTCATATTCTGGGAGCTACCCACCCAAATCTTGCACCACAAAGTTTGTTCTAAGACACCTGCCCAACACGCAGCACATTTTCTCTCACCCGAGGCAAGCAGGGCGCATTTCCTGTGATTCATCACACACGCAGATTTCAGTGTTTGCGCAGTGCTATCAGAAGTTACCTAGAGCAACAACTGCAGCTGAACTGCTGTTGTACAATAACCCTTTGTAGCACTTTAACTGAAATTGTTCTCGTGACTGTAAATGCCCCTTTAAAACAGCAGCTGATCAAATACTGCACTAAAGCATTGTCTGAAGGAGGACTCTTCAGGTGGTAAAACCCCTAGAGAACAGCACATACCATTTTTCAAGTTGTGTAATGGCCATCCTATTTCACAGCAAAGTAAGTCAGAAGACAAAAAACAACGGGCGCTTTGCCATACCAGCAACACAGAAAAGACTTTTTCTTCCAGAGATCACATCTAGACCCGTGCAAAGGATTCAAGTCTTCATAATACACAAGTTCCTAATACAGTGATGAGCAATAAGTCAACACTACAAATGTATCATAATTCTAGACACATTCAGTTACCAGGCTTGCCACCTTAGTTTCAATTTCCAGGTCACACACAGCTGTGCTACTCCATGGAATTGCGTTTCCTAGACCTAAGTCCCAGTCACCCACTTCATTTTTCTCAGAGCAGCTTAACACAGAGCAAGAGGAGAGAGTAACCTCAACCATAAAGAGTCTCTGGGGAATCACCTGGCCAGAATGTTACAATGTCACCACCCGGAACTGTTACAGAGTTACCTATTTTTTTTTTTTGGCACTAAGGGTGGAGGGAAGCATAATCTTGGGAGATTCAAACCACATTGTTAATAACGACTACCACAAAGACAATTACATGCAAATTCAGAAGAAAACAAACCCTCCAGGGAAAGGCACAAGTAAACTTAAATCCTAGAGATTATTTCTTAGAAATCTGAGAAATCAGTATGGTTATTGTTACACCAAATAACATGTATATGAACTTATAAAAAACTTCATTGCATATTTGAAGAAGCCCCTCCTTTGGCCTGGGCATTGATTTTCTCTACGGATTTTACAATTTATTTATTTATGAGGTTTCATCCTTGGGTGTATTTAAAAATATTCCTTGTTTTAATAATCATACAATAGTTAATAACTTAATACTTGTCGCTAAACTTACGGACTGAAAGTGCGAGGATACAGAGGAGAACAAACAGCACACACAGACACAAACTGAACAATTTTCCCTCACATAAAGAGCAAAAGTCAGAACACCATCACTACAGGCTTCAAGCAGACCCAATGCCCCCACAGCATCACACTCAGAAACCACCTCCCAATAGTTTGTGTAAAGGCTGAAGGACACAAAACACCCACAAATCAAAATATGTTTGTTAAAACAAGGAAAGGACAGTAAAAGCCTCCCACGTTCCCCATTTCCCTCCCGAGGAACCACCCAGGAAGATTCC
>VZTE01002615.1:413191-449987 GCA_013397775.1 Eulacestoma nigropectus | reverse complement strand
TTTTTTTTTTTTTTTTTTTTTTTTTTTTTTTTTAACCAGATCTGAAGTTAGGTGAGTTAACCATGGTTTTGAAATTTGTCACAGCAGTTTTGAGCTGCTTTATCTCAAATGTCCTTCAGCAGATAAAGAACAGTGATAACAATAATGATGCTGTCATTTCACATCCAGACCTGCAAGTGTGATAAGAGAACTTAAGTTTAAAAAGGAATTCACCTTATTAGGCTGTAGAATTTCCTGTAAGGATTCAGATAAAAAATTTCAGCCTTTCATGTTGGATAAGTATAACTAAATACAGAAAATGAGAGTTGAGGAAGTTCTAATTTTCATCACCAGCTTTTTCTTTCCTATGTACTGTAGACCAAGTCTGGTAGCTGGAAAGAAGCAAGATTTGCACATTTTGTAAAGAGTGTTGTCACAGACCATGTGTAGCCAAATAGGTAATATTTTCCCCTTTATGGCTGTGTGCCATGTTACATTTGTCCTGTTGTCTGTACAATATCGTGTAGAGTCATATTAAAACCTTCTCTTTATAGAGAAGCGTGGGCCCTGCCTTGATCTGCTTGTTAAGACATCTTTGGAGGTCACCTCCAACCACTGCAATTTATTAGTAGCTTTCGGATTTCTCTGAGGCAGCTAACATACCTTACTGTGGCAATAACTGCATCAGTTAAAGAAATTGCCATATTCAATCAAACTTGTTACTGTAAATCTGCAGAGACTCTTCTTGCTAACTTCTGCCACTTGTAAATTTCTGAGGTTGTCATGCAATTCGAAACTACCTAGTTTTCATTGAGTCAAAATGGGAAGCACACATAAGCCCTGAGGTTTTCGTATTTGCCTTACAGTGAAAAAAACATAAACCTGTTAAGGTTGTTACTGTTGTCAGGTAGTGTAGCCAGAGCAGGAAAGTTACATCTGCTGTAATGATTGTAAAGCAGTGATTCAGAAAGATTTATTGTGATTTCAAATGGGTAGAATTATTGACCACTTGTTAAATAAATTAAAGACTTAATCTACATATGAACATAAAATTTAATAATATTGCACATTTAATTAACAATAAGAAAAATAGATCAGTTTTAACTTATAAAATTGTAAGTATTTTTAATTGAAGGTAATGTGCTGATTAGAGGAATAAATCTAGATTTTTTTTGAAAAAATGTTATATCAGTTGAAAAAGAAATTAGTTTTTTGACTAAACTATCATCCTTCCCCTACCTCTATGCCCCTCTTCCACAGAGATATTTGTAATTTATTCAAAGTAATAAAGTTATCCTCTAGACATTGAATGTTAACATCTTAGCTTCAGATGCTGTACTACTACCAACAATTATTTCCATCATTTTCACTCAAATGAAAAAGTTGTTAACAAAATTAAGAGGTAGAAATAAGGAAAAATCTCTTTCATTGAACCATACGAAATTCCATTCATGTTTCTTGTTGAAATATCCATTCCAAGACAAATAAGTAAATGAGATGAGTTGTAGCTCTTTATTTGAAGGAGTTGGCAGTGGACCTAAAAGAGGATGGTCTCTTAGGGAGCTGTGTGCCATTTTGGAAGCTGAGTATTTTCTAATCAGGGAAAGGAAGTAAAGGCATTAAAAGACCTTTCTAGGGATTTATTTCATTACCAACTTGACATAAAGGTCACTCCTCGAAACTTCAGGTAACATTCCTATGGGATTTTCTAGATTTGCTAAGGCACGCTATTCTTCTTAACCGTCTTGGTTTTCCTTCCTTTAACAGCCTTTCTAAGAGGCCAAAACAATCAGAGATTGAATGGCCCCACCCCTTGAAAGCAGTTTAGTTGTGAACATACAGGAATAGATTTATTCTCTCTCTGTAGGCACCTGCTGTTATTTTAACTGTGCTCAACAAAGGTGGTAGTCCCTAGCAGAGAATGGAGCTAGGCCATAAGTGATAGTTAAAAAAGATATATCCATAAATCATCCTTGTGGGTCTTTTATGTGAAGAAGAAAAGAGAAAGCTTTGACACACATAAGATCATTTAGTGTAAATCGCAGGGGAAGGGAGAAGTTTTCTTCCCGTCAACTCTGATTACCTAAAAACCTCAGTTAGTTAGGATAGCTTTGTATGCTTATGCAAATTAAACCTTCTTTAGAGGTTCATTCACATTTAATTTTTCATTTCAAAACCTTCTCAACACTCTGATGAGCATAATAATTGATAGCAGCACAGCCTGATGACATATGTTCAATCTTTTTACTATTTCTTAGGGCAGAATTTAGCAGATATGCAGATTTGTGAGGTTTCATGTGTCTAACTTTTTAAATTCATTTTTGTCATCATTATGGCTTGTGTAAATCCTTTATTTTAGTATAAGTCCTACTAAAAAAACTAAAATAAAAAAAGTATGAGACCGTCTCAAACTATTACCTTTTCCTCTATCTTAAATATGTAATGTTCCATTTCATATATGAACATGTCACACTGTCATAAAATATAATTTTTATATACATGACCATTGAACATTCGCTATTTTGGCAGTAAGAGTGGTTAAAATTAATAGGAGTGGGGCATAAGTTTTTTTTGCTATTTTACATTTTATAAATTACTGAATATTTTATAAACTTTTCAGATTTCCAGGGGAAGGGTTAAATAAAACACTGTATTAGTTTTTGAGTCATCTTCTAAGAACTGATGTCAACATCTCACTATTATTTTCATGTCAACAGAACTAATTGTATACCTTGAGATTTAAACAACTACCCCATGCAGAAAAAACCCCAAACCAGGAACCACAGACCTTATTATTTCTTCTCTGTAAAATCAATCTTCTGAACAATTGCTTGTTTCTTGTGGACAGAGCAAAGGGAGTGGTAAGAAAAATAGTAGAATCATAGAATATGCTGAGTTGGAAAGGACCTGTGAAGGTCATTGAGTCCAGCTCCTATCCTTTTGCAACATATTCCCAAGAATCACATCACATCAGCCTGAGATGTCAACAATTTCTTGAACTTTGTCAGGCTTGGTGCTGTGACCTCTTCCCTGGGGAGCCTGTTCCAGTGCTCAACTACTGTCTGGGTGAAAAACCTTCTGACACCCAGCCTAAACCTCCACTGACTCAGCTTCATGCCATTTCCACAAGTCCTGTCACTGGTCACAAGAGTGTAGGTGTCAGTGTCTGCGCCTCCTCCTCCCCTCACAAGGCAATTGCAGACTACTGCATTGTGGTCTCTTCCTCAGTCTCCTCTTCTCCAGGCTGAATAGACCAAGTGATCTCAGCTGCTCCTTATATGGCTTTTCCTCAGGAACTTTCTGTGGAGCTGCTCTCCAGGCTCTCATTCCCCATTCTATACACGCAACAATGGTTGCCCCATCCCAGGTGCAGAATCTGGCACTTTCCCTTATTGAACTTCATATCACTGTTAATTGCCCACCCCTCTAGTTTGTCGAAGTCTCTCTACAGGGCCTCCCTGCCCTTGAGTGAGTCAAGATCCCCTCCCAGCTGAGTGCTGTCAGCAAACTTACTTAGTATTCCTTTAAGTCTGGCATCTAAGTGGTTAATGAAGATGATGAAGAGCACAGGGCTGAGGATGGAGCCCTGTGGAACCCCACCAGTGACAGGTCACCAGTGTGATGTCACCCCATTCACTGTAACCCTTGGTGCCTGATCCTGAGCCAGCTGCTCACCCATCACGCGTTCAGCTGTGTGCTGGACATTTTATCCAGAAGAATACTGTGAGATGCAGTATCAAAAGCTTTGGTGAAGTTCAAAAAGCTAACATCAACTGGGTTTCCTTGGTCAGCTAGGTTGGTTATCCTGTCATAGAAGAAAATCATGTTTGATAAGCAGGCCTTTCCTCTCATGAAGCCATTCGGCTGTGACCAATGACTCTGTTGTTCTTCAGATATTTTTCAGTACCTCCCAGAGTAAACTTCTCCATGATTTTACCAGGCACTGACAGACTGGCAGTTTCCATGGTCCTCCTTCTTTCTGTGATCAGAAATGGGGACAACATTCACCAGCCTCCAGTCATCTGGGACCTCTCTGGCTTCCCAAGTCTGTCACCCTGAGTTTTGCAGTCTTTCGATGTTTTCATTCCTGTAATAGAGTTTCTCATGCATTTTCTATAAACATAGCCTTGTTTTCCTAACCGGCCTGTGTTGTTTTCATTCCTTTCCCTAAGGTGGGGAATATGATAGACTGTATCAGTGTCCTGTGTGGTTGGAGAGGTGGTAAACTCATCTTCCAATCCACGGGTGTCTTTGAAAAGGTATAAAAATTACTGAATAAAGAAAGGCAGGGCTTTTTGGCTTTTTGGCCCTGTGTTCCTGTCCTGAGCTGAGCTTGAGTCTGCGTTTCTTTTAAAAGAAAAAGAAAAGAGTTTCTTTTCGTGTCCAAGTGTGACACAAGTCCACTCAAAACTCATCTTGTGATGACATCAGCCAGCTCTCTGAGGATTCTCTGATTAATCCCATTAGGCCCCATAGGTATTTATGGATCCAGAAAGAGAAGCAGATCCTGCACCCGTTCAGGGTCAACTGGAAGTTTATAATCCTTGCAGTTGTGGTCCTCCAGCTGAGGGCACTGTCTTTTTCAGTATTGCCCCATGTTTTACTGATAATTGAAACACCTCCAGTACTGTGTGGGGAATGGACATAAATTCACATGTGTTTTGACTGTATTTTGTGATTTGCTTTTCAGTCTCTCTATATAAATATATATCTCCTACTTATTAATCCCTCACAAAAAATGAACCAGTAGTACCTATGATACAGACAGCTAATCGGAGTTAAAAAACAAATCTCATCAATGGTGAAAACTTTGCTGCCTTCCATTTTTCTCTATAGAAGATTTACTTAAAAAGTAAAATGAGTGTGTTATTGAGTACTTTAAGATGCATATTTCTTTAACACAGATATTTTCAACATATGGGAAATGTAAATTTCATGAAAGCTATTCAAAGGTGGGAACAAAGATAACTTTGTAAGCAGCCCTGAACTATTTATCTTCTCACATAAAAGGTTACATTCTAATCCCAAGGTAAATGGTCTGACATTATTGCATTTTGGGCAGATTTACACCAGCCTAACTGAGATAAGATCTCTCTATGTATGTTTATCCCAGAAAAAAATTGTCCTTTTTTTTCTATTCATCCATCAAAAGATCGATCTTCAGGAAAGATTATTCTATAAAGTGAAATAAGCAAAAAAATCTGAACTTCTCTATCAGTCTTATTGCATATCACAGCAATTACTCTTGCTGTCATGAGAAATAAAGTCTGATATCCTCTGAGTTTACATGTGTCAAATTTAGACCTCAAAATATAATGCAACTTTAGATCCTTGAAAAGGGAATGCAGGCTGAAATTTGCAGCCACTGGTGGGATGTGTGGGCACCTGACTTGCAGCTGTCACAGGAATCAGGGAAATATTATAAATATGCCACATATCCGTGCAGAAAGATGGAACCCAAAATAAGTGTGAGAGAGAGCATATTATCTTGTATGCCCTGGCCACATGCACAAAACAAGAAGGCGTGCCCACCTGTTTGATATTTTCCACTGTCAGGACTTGCATAGCTGTTAAAGGTGTCTTCTCTCCCCAGTTAACTCCTTCAGTTGTTTAGCTGCCTCCACCTAATTCTTTGGTGTTTATTTTGTCAGAAATATTTTATGAATCTCAGTTGAAGTGTTTATGCCATTGGAAAACTGCTTACATTTCCACATCTAAACTCTCTTAATTTGGGGCTGTCATCTTCCTCCAAGAAGGAAAATGTGAATCATAACACAGGTCAGATGGAACCGTAAAAATGCAGGTTCTTCAGCACTTACTTTTATTTATATTTATTTTCATTTTTCTTATTTTTTTAGTTCCAACATAGGAAAAGATAAGTGCTAAATATTAAGACAGTGCTCAAAGTGCTAAATATTTAGTTGGTGTTCAAAGCATTTTGAAAGAAAAAATGAACGTCCCTGACCAGATACAAGAAGTTTTGGATTTTCTATTTCCTTCTCTACAAGTGTGGATTCATTAAAGTTCTGTTTTCCAGTTCCTAAGTCAAGGGCCTACTCTAATGGAGGTAAACAAATCAAGCAAAGAGGCTCTATCACACTTTGGATAGTGTGTAGTGGCAGCTCTATTCTGCTTTCCACTTCTACTAAGAGCAAAGCAGAATGAAAGATGGTCTCTAAATAAAAATCACAGCTTTCATCAGTGATGCTTATATTATGTAGAAAAAACTAGAGAACTTACAAAAAAAAAAAGAAAGCCAGGAAAGCAATGGGCAAGTCCAATATCTGTTTAAATCAACAAAGTATTTTTTAGACACTAATGAGCTCAGAAATATTATCTGTCTCTATTTTGATGAAATGTAAAATATTAATATGTTTAGATTTTGGAGAAAATAATCTTTTCCTTTTAAGCTATAACGCTAGCTGTATTACAGTAAGAAAAATAGTTTTCATATCTTACCTCTTTAAATCAAATTAAAGCAGCAAGACTGTAGGCATATAATAACAAAGAATGTTTAGAGACATTAATTTAATATGGAGTTAATATTTCTGATTTTCAAAAATGTTCTGTAATAATGATCACTGAAGTATTCATTAAGTTTATAAAAGCTTCTGAGAGCTTATTACTTTTCTAAGAAACATCTAAAGAATACTGTGTGGGCTATTTAGTGGAAACGAAGAGAGAGAACAAACTATTATTGTCCAAATTCTAGTCTCCCACATGTTTTATGGTTGTCTTAATGTTGTTTCACTTACGATCAAATTGGCTCAAATCTGCAGTAAATATGCTTAGCATCTTGGTAAGCATGGTGATTTAGATCATTACTTCAGTGTATACGTATATAGCTATACATACACATATGCTCTATCAAAATGGTATTACTGGGATTAAGATACTCTTAATTATTTGATGGGTTTCATTTTTTTTTCATCCTGTTTCTAATGCATTTGTTTCAGTATGAAATACAAGTAATAGCATTAAAAATAAAAAAAGGTCTCTGAAACAAAGAGACCAAACTGGTGTGCAAATGTCCGAATTAACACTTTTTATTACTTGCATGTCTTCTTTTTCTTGATAAACTTATTTTATATGTAGCACTCGTACCTTTCTTTGTCCCCAGGAACAAAACTAAGAAGATAAGTGGGAGGGCAGAGCAGGGTGTCTATATCTGTACAGCAGAAAGAACAAGTGAAACAAGAGTTCAGGTCCCAAGATAAAGAATTAAACAACCTGTTAAAAATCAGTTTACTTTCATAGAGCAATAAATAATTATTTCCCTTTGTAAGAGACGGTCCGTGGATCCCTCATCTGTCTCACGATCATCGACGAGGACAAAGACTGAAAGACCCTAAAAACCCCAAAGGGGGGAAAGGACACAGGAGCCCTAGCCAGTCCAAGGTGGGAGGTCTGCCAAGTGTCTGCGGGCGTGCACACTGAACAGGTTGCTCTGGTGCTGTTCCTTGCTGCCCAGGCGGGCAGGACTGCACTGGAGCGAGAAGGAATGTTCCGTGCCCAGACCCTGCACCAGTACCCTAAACAATGGGTCTTACTCCCCCACCTTCTTGGTCCTTTGCCCCTCGCCTCCAAAAGGACTATAAAAGGACTTTCTGAAGAGACCCCATTTTGAGATCTTCTCCCGGACCCTCTAGATCTCCCCACAGAAAGAAGACGGACCATGAGAATCCCGATTCGCTGTTGGTAGCTATTAATCCCTCCCCCCTTCTCTCCTTTTCTCCTTTCCCCATATCTCTCCCTCTCTTCTACCCCACAATCATGCTGTTGGCACTCAATAAAGGTGCATTGTTTTGATTGAAGCAAAAAACTTGCCCCGTTTGTGTTTCTTTTGCACTCTGAGATCAGGTAAACGAACCACCACGACCCCCGCTAGTATTAGTGGATCGTGACACCCTTTTATACTCTTGTATTGGTTTTGTCTGGAATGGAGTTTACTTTCTTCATGGTAGCTCATATTGTGCTATGCTTTAGATTTCTGACTCCCTGCAGGGAGTGAGTAAATGACTGTCTGGGACTTGGCTGACTGCTAACTTTAAACCACAACTCCCAAAATAACACAGAAAATTCTTAAATATTTCTTTCTCTTTTTTCATCCTTCCTATTCTGTTTTGATTTTGTTTTTGTGGAGGTCTTGGGTTTTTTTGGTTGGTTAGTTGAGTTTTTGGGGTGTTTTTTTGTTTGTTTGTTTGTTTGGGGAGTTTTATTTGTTTTTTGTTTTGGATTTGGGGTTTTTTAGGTTTTGGTTAGTTGTTTTTTGTTCTTTTGTTGTTGTTTGTTGGGGTTTTTTTCTGTAAAGGAAAGGATAATTAGTTCAAAAGGGAAATCTTGCTGCAATTAGTTGTTTCTGCCTTCAGTCTCTAATTCCAAAAATATAATTAGTGTCTTGTCTGGTAAAGGGGCAATTTTCTTGTCTGCTAGGCATAGAGAATTTATAACAATTGCTAGACTCTTCTTCAATCAGCACAACCAAACCCTGGTACATTAAACCCCGGGCTCTGGTTTTTTGGGTATACCTGCCATTGCTGATCTCTGCACTCAGACTAGGTGAGCAGTATTCAAATCAGTGCATGAGTGACTACGGACCAGACACACATCTGAGCTCCAAATTTTTCAGGCGGCTGAGACAGAGACCTAGAATGTGCCCAGTAGGCTCACTGCTCCCTAAGCAGTTAGGATACTGCTTCCTAGAATTGCTTCATTCCGTCTGAAGACCTGAAAAAATACAGGCTGGAGGAGACAGATGCACAGTATAGTTTGCCTTCTGTCCATTTTTTCTTATGGTGAAATGAACACTTGCTGTCACAAGTGCAGAGAGACTTCATTTGTAAATTTCAGAAGGAAAAGAGAACTGAGCTGAGTTGTATTCTCCTAAAAAACCTGGTCCTCCATGAGTTTTACACTTCTGTGCTAAGTCCATATCAGCTTTTAATGATAGACGTGACTACATTCACACAGCTTGCCATAGCATACCTTTCTTCTCAGTGAGACATACTGCCTTGAGCTCAGACAC
This sequence comes from Eulacestoma nigropectus, assembly GCA_013397775.1. Taxonomy (NCBI): domain Eukaryota; kingdom Metazoa; phylum Chordata; class Aves; order Passeriformes; genus Eulacestoma; species Eulacestoma nigropectus. The sequence goes on along the minus strand of VZTE01002615.1, from coordinate 440,983 downwards.
AGCTTAAACCACATAACCACATACTGACTCAGGAATATGTGCTTCCTTCTCAGTATGTAAACAGGGACGACATGGTTCTGCTGGAAAAGACACACCTGGCATTGCCAGGCAAGGCTAAACTCTGTATTCCAATTGGAATGTGGTCATATCTGCTAGAGATATTTTAGCACAGCCTGGCACCTGGAAAAGCAAAAGTAATTGTATCTATTTGTTTCTCTCAATTTAATTTGTATTAAAATAAGAGCTTTAAGTTAGAATAGAGCCTAAAAATTTTCTAGGTTCCTTAAAAACACAGAATAAAGCCTAACTCTGCCCCTGATTATGTCATGAGCAAATCATGCATGAGTCTATCACCTGCAGAATTAAATATAAAACAACAAGGAGCTGCTGATTAAGCAATAACAAAGACTTCTCAGTGTGTTCACCATAAGCTCAAGAAGAGCTTTTCCTGCAAAAGTAGCCAGGCAGCAGGGCCAGGTCAAAGGGTGTGGTACCAAGATTTCCAACCTCTATGGGAAGAAGCCCTGAGCAACTTGATCTGACCACATAAAAACCTCCACCATGCACTGAGTCAGTCTGGATACCTCGTGAGCTTGTACCTGCCTAAACTGCCCTGTGGTGCTACTATCATGCATGATTCCGTGAAGACCATACTTCCTTCTTAAAGCGGATAAAAGTCCAGTTTTTTTATTGGTCAGTTCACAACAGCATCAAAATATGACCTCTGTGAAAAGCTGTGGTCCGTGTGTTTGCCTTACTTCTCTCTGAACAAGCAAGAATCTGGCAAGAGGCATAGGCTTCATATATAATGGTATGGCACTCCCCTCTGACTGTCTGAGATCATTAGTTTAAATTGCCATCTGTAGACATTTATGATACCATTGCCCAAATACTTAATTTTTTATTATTTCAATAGTAAACCTGAAAAGGAGACTTAGGTGGGAGTGGTCATCACTGGATCTAGTAAATTTTTTGCATTAAGGTGTTCCACTCTTAACAAACAGTGACATATGTTTTGTGATAGAAGAGCCTGGTTTTATTGTAATTTGCATTTTATCTGATAACTATGACCTTTGTTTTATTGTCACTTAAATACACCATTAGCTGCTCTGGAATTCAAATTTACAGAACCTAATCTTTCCAAGGAGGTTTCTTATATAAATTTTTAACTCTAACAATGTACATCTTTCTCCTTTGAAGTTGGAATAGAAGGAGAAGAGAAATTTTATGGGTGTGAAGCTCCTCCAAATATATAATTCTTATAGAAGTGTTTTATATAACTCTAAATACCATTTTATGTATGAAATTTGTATTCCCATATCACAAAAATATACCTCAAGCAAATCACCCCAAATTATAACACAATTTTTTCATTATAGTGTCTTTTACAAGAAGTTATTCAAATGGCCCATATTGATCATCTCATTTTAAAGCATATTGATATTATATAAAGCAGCATAATTTATGATGTTATACTATTATACTATTAATCTTTATAGAATTTTTTTAAAATAGCTTTCTACAGGAAATGCTTGGAAATTTTCAGCTAATAATATTTAATGGAAGGATGATTTTTCAAATTCCAAATATAAATTATGGAAGATTTCATTTGCCATTTAACAAAAAACGTTAGCAGAACTAAAACATATTGTTTTATTCCAGTCTGACCCTTATGTTGCTAGGATATCAGAGTTTAAACATTCTGACTAATTTGATTCAGCTGAAGTACAAGTTTTAATCACTGAGACACTATGACTTTAAACTTCGTGTATATCTATAATAGTTTACTGCATTTATTCTTGAATACTTATGGACATCTCAAGCTTTAAACACAACCAGAAAAATGATATCATATTTATCTGTGTATTCTCTCTTTTGATAAAGCTGCCTGACAGAAGCACTTGAAGGATGTAACTCTTACGCTTAAGAGTCAACAGTTTAGTAATGATTTTTCTAGGTCTGGCTTTACCCGTCTTGCAAATTTTGTGTTTGTGAACTATTCTAAATCACCAAAAGATATCTAGATTATATCATACTGTAATTTAAATTAAGATATGAGAATATCTTATTAACTTCCTTTGTAAAAGCACACTGTGTAGTGCTTCTTAATATTGATATTCTCTGAATACATAGGAATAATCAGCAAATTAGTTTTATTGTTCCTTTCCTTCCTATTTAAATTACAGTATCTATTTTGCTATTCTGTCCTCAGAGAAGGAGCAATCACTTTCATTTTATGTACCTTCCTTCTCCTTTCTATTGTAGCATTTGTGATCAACCAGAACTCCCTCATCACTTAAGAGAAGCCTGTGCTGCTGGAGGAGAGTTCAATCCCTTAAGAGGGCATATGGAGGCAATCAAAAGTTTCAAAGAAACTGAAAGTACAAGATCAGCTTGCCCTGTTGCTTTCCTGCCTGTATCTTCATGGCCATTTTTCAGGAATATTTTTCGTTTTGTTCTGTTAGTATTGCATGTTGTGACAGGAAGCAAGTGTTTGGATCACACACAGAAATAGTCTCTGTCACATGAAAGAGTGCCCCACTTGAGACCTTGGACCCTTTCAAAAGGCAATCTGTCCCTTAATGTGACAAAACTGCAGCTCTGCAGCAGGAAAATAAATACACTCCCAAGAATGAATCAAGCAAAGACTGTGTGACCCAGGAAAACACAGGTTTTAAACGGTCAGAGTGTGCCCTTGTCACTTTCCATCTATTGCTGCTCCTTGAGTGCTCAAAAGCCTCACTGCCTGTCACTCTAACCCGTCCACCCCTGAAAAAAGAGCAATGGCAAGAAAGACTTTGGAATGTAACTACAGAGACAGAGGACATCAATTAAATAATTATCTGTGAATTATTTTCTCGTCTGCAGCCCAAAACAATCTGTTCCTGCTGAGAGTCCTGATGCTACCACATCTGTTAATCCAAGAAAGACTTTGACATCTATATATCAGTGTCATTTATTAGTGATGGATTCTATTATGCTTCCCATACAGACCCTTATTTATCATTTATCTCTGATACCAAGGCCATAATTGGAACAGAAGCTGAACTAATTTGGTAGAATACTAGGGGTTGGACCTGTAATCAGTGAAAATCTTTCGGTACTGATAAAACGAAATATTAAGCAAGTATTTGGTAGACCTCAGTAAAGACTAGAAGTAGTACAATTTCTATTCTAAGTTAGATGTCTCATTTTCAAAGTAGTAATTTTTTATATAATTTCATGCATGTCATTTGAGTTAAAATATATTCAATAAACCTAAAATTTTTAGGGCAAGATTTCATAAATGCCACAGATTTTGTCAAATAGATACTTCCCATAGAAAACATTATCCCCAAACCGTTGCTGAAAATCTTCCTTCAAGAATTCATTTCACTAAGGGCAAATGCTATCAGGATAAAAGACATTGATTTATGAAAGCTTTTTTGGAGTTTCAAAGGTTCCCGGGAGTCCATAATCTTGTGGTTTAGGTCTCTCTACTCTCAGAATTTTCAGTTGAGCTACACCTTTTAGGATGAATCTCAGTTCTGCATGCAGTGAGATTCATTCACCTCACAGAAATGCTGAGAAAATTACAAGAGCATCTTGAGGCCAAAATTGTCCAGGTGTATGGCAATATCAGTATATTGCACACCTATAATTTTTTACTCATTTGGGCCATAAAGTTTAATGAACCTGTGCAGATTGAGAAAATTGGACATGGTTTCTATTAAGTTGAAGGGTTTGCTATAAACAGTATTAGATATTCAACATTATATTGCCAATATACATTTTGCTAACAAGGAATTGCAAATTCCGTTGTAAGGATGTGGCCATCCTGAAGCAAGATGTCATGAGAAGAATTTCTTTAGCCAGTCAGAATCTTACACTAATGTATTTCTCCAATAGGTCAACATAACAGGATATAAAAGATAAAGGAAGTAATTTTAATGTATTTTTCTTCAGAGTCATGTCTGTGTTACTTATATCATCCTGCTTCTTCCATTTTGACATTTAACAAATTGTGAACAGCTACTTCCTTCTTCATTTTAGCAAAGTTACGACTTTTGACCCTGACTTTTGAATACGGCAGTCTGAAATTCCATACATTTTATAACAACCAATTGCAAATAAAAAAACCCCCAAACATCAGAAATCTTACTTTGATGCTCAGTGGAGCAGGTAACCATAGTGATGAAGGAATTCCCATTGACTTTAACCATTAATCCCCTGAACAAATACATCAATTGTTTCAAAGCTAATAAAGTTTTGATTTCTTTTTAAAGTTATTTTAATAAAATTGGGTTTTATTTTAGCCTTTCAATTCTGAGTTTTCAAAATATCCATTTTATTGCACTACAGAAATGAGAACAAAGCTCTAGCGACCTGTAATATTCATCAAGCAGCATCAGAGACTTCCGAAGTTCTAATTAGGACTACACTTAAGTAAATTTTTCAGGAAAAAAAACTTAATGCATTTCTTAAAAATGAGTTTACTGCTACAAAAACTACAGGAAAAAGTGCTTCTATTATTTGCAAGTTTTTGAGTTTTTTAAACCAATTTGTTTCATATTCCTTACACATCTCAAGTATATATAAGGCATAATGGTAATAATGGTGTCATTTGACTGCATGAGGAGGAGTGACCATCAGCAAGCACAAAATGACCCTGCCCCACTGCTTGGCACTGATGAGACCACTCCTGCTGTTTTGTCTCAAGATCTTTTTTTTCACTATGCACTCGAGAAACAAGCATAGCTGAATGTTTTTGCTTCTATATAGATTAAAATATTATCCCAACTGCAAAACGCATTCTTCTCTACCTGCCTATGCAGCTGCCAGCTTGACTCTTTACACCAGAAATGCCATATGTTTTTAAAGTATTCATCTGATTATGAGTAAGTACTAAGTCTTTCTCCAGAATAACACTGTAGTGTAAGACTTCACAGAGGTACCAAGAACTTATTGGGAAGATTAAAACTATGTCTTAGTAACTCAGTACTTTTCTGTATTATGTCAGATAGTCAGATATCAGAGGATAAACTTACCATCTTGCTGAGACTACAGTCCACACTATTTTAAACAGGTTAGCGCGTTCTTCAGTTCTCCTTTTTACAGGAGGAAAAAGCAGGGAACTGCTTTTTTAGAAGTCAATGTTGCCCATTCTTTCCCTATTAAAGGTTAAGAGTTTACCAAATAATACACCACAGTAGTTTTCAGAATGTTTCTCTACTGAAATGGTTTAAACAGACTGAAAATACACTTCTTAGAAGGAAAAAAAAATTTATTGAATACTGAACTTACTTTGAATCTACCTATATGAAAGATTCTTGCTTTTCTTTAAAACAAACTCTCATTTTGAGCTATTTTTTTTTTTTTGCCTGGGCTACAGTAAATATCTTTGCCCTCATATTTTGAGTCTCTGAGTTTTTCCTGTGGTGTTTTTCAAGCTTAACATCTTGGAAATACATGTGTTTATTTTTAAAGGACTTCCTTAGTTGTTTCCCTAGGCACAGGTTTATCTCTGATGAAGTCAACAGGGAAAAGGATTCTCCAAAATGACTGTATATAGCTCCTGTGAAACTAGGTGTGTGTCAAATCACAAATCCAGAAACAGAATTTCTTATGATGAAGTTCAAAACATTGCCTTTCAGACCTTTTATTCTTCTTGCTGAAAACAAGGAGCCAAGAGACAAATTCTAAACTCCCAAAACCTGTGACTTCTGGCTTAAAGAAATATGGCTTTAACTTAACCATTATCTTTCTTCTTCTCTTGTCAATGTAAAGCTACATCAAATGTCAGTCCCAGAAAAAGAGATAAAGTTCTCTTTTCCATATCAATATAAACCTGGAGATCCACTCAGGTTGACCGCAAGAGTGCACAGCTCTTCTGGGTGTTGAACTGATGTGTGTGTGCCTGCAATACTTTCCTGTGCTGATGCAGGTACGTACGCATAAGTCTGATAAATGTTAGGAATTTATGGGTGGTAAATCAGCTGATATCTATACTTATTTGTATTTAACTGACTGAAATATTTCTGAGTTTTTGTTCAAAGATCTAATGGTATTTATTCAAAATACAATTTTTCATCCTCTAAAATGTCTGTAATAGGTGATGTGGCTATAAAAAATACCTATTTTGAAGACCTTTGGATCTTGGCTAAGGTCAAAGAGACTCTAAAAAAGAGGTCTCTGAATGCAAATTTTCTTTATATAGGTCTAACCCTAAGCAATGAGTCTAATTACTATTTAGAATTGTCCTTTTTCAGTAAAACTTCATCCCATATCTGTGTAATAGTTTAATTGAAAATATAAGATCATATATAAGACCATATATATATTTATAGGTATATATATGCACAATCATATATATATGTAAAAAAATAACAAAATATAAGATCATATATAAGACCATATATATATTTATAGGTATATATATGCACAATCATATATATATGTAAAAAAATAACAAAATATAAGATCATATATGCTCTAGATATAGATATAGATATATACCATATAAGAATAGTTTGGGTTTAAACATTGTCTCATACAATCTCCAAATCTCTGTCTTCTCATGAGAAAATAATTTAACAAGTCATTTTAAATTAATTTCCTTTAAAAAATAAACACAGTCTATAGCAGACCCAGTGTTAATCTCCCTGCCTCATATCACTTACATTACCTCAAAACCTAGTGGAGCAGTATGTACTGTATGGAATATATTTCTGCTAGAAGGAACTGCTTCAGAACAAACTATTCACTTTGAAGTAATGACAAAAAGGTCATATGCTGTCACAGTCAAGAAGTTCTTGGACTTGATATGAATTAAGTTCAGTAGGACATTTTTGTCCAGCCTTTTTGAAGGCAAGCTGAAACAAGCCATGAGGAGCAGATGGGAATATACCTGATGGTTTGTTATGTTTGTGCAGATGTTCTATATTGTGCTGATTTCATAGAGTTCTTAAGAAGAAAATCTACATGCTTAAGCTATTCTGCTCAAATAATAGCTGTAATTACTGAAATTTTTTTTAGTTGTCAACACCAATCTTTGCACCTCACTTTCAGTGAGCACATGTACAGATACATTCTCATTTGTATTTTGCTAAAATAAGTTAGCTGGTAGGAATTTGCTTTTTGAACCAAAAAAAGACTCTGAAACAATAGACTAAAAACTATTTACAAGTTGCCCTTTTGGCAGGATGCAGAGACTTTTCATGCTTATATCGGTGACAGGTAATATTTTTAAACATTTTTAAAATATGTTTGTATTTTTAAACACTCTTTTTTTTCTGTGTTATAAACCTGAAACACAGGTGTCTGGGTTGCCTCAGACCTTGCAGAGGAGGAGAAAGACACTTCTCTCTTCGGGATTAAAACTGAGCCTATTCATGGAAAGAAAGTTTTAAAGGATATGTAAAAAAAAAGAGATTGACACACTTACCACTGACCAAAGGATCTGCTCTCCATGGTAAGCAGAGAAACTACATAGATGAGCAGGTCACTAAATCTCAGCAGCTACAGACTTCATAGAGGACATCAGTCAGAGTTTACAATAAGCCAAATGCAGAAATATATCAAACCTGGCAGAAGTACAAGAATATAAAGGATGAAGAAGTAGAAGTTGTGGGATTTTAAAATTTTTACTGTAAAAGACTTTCATCTTCTTTGAGGACACCATCATCACCACATGAGAAGAAAATCTAGGCAACTTCACCTCAAAAGTCTTGTTTATGCCATGTCCAATCATGGTGTCTTGTGGATTTTCGGAGAGTTTCCCTGTTCATTCAAGCACATTTCCTTCCACCTTATTAAAACAAAAACTAAGAGATTAGAAACAGTGGTGAAAGACAGGTCTCTAGCAGTCTGTTAAAGCATGGGAAATCTCTGCTTGAAGGCACACATCAAAGTAGGTTTACATATCAGATATACACATACGTTAACTTAAAGAAAGGCTAAGCAAACAGTCATTAAAAAGATAAAACAAATGGTGCTCTGCAATGGTTGCACCCTAAAGAACATCCTGTTTCTGGATGACTGGAAAGTCATTCAGTTCTTACAGAGTAAAACTTGCTGTGGTGAATTATTTCCCTATTCATAGCAATGTGACGTCACTTCTTCCATTCCATTCCTTCCATTCTCAAGCACTGCAGGACAAACACTTCCTCAAGGAGGGCATTTTTTCCATACGAGTGAGGTATCTTTGTATTTTTTCTTCACGAACGTGAACTCAGCAAAGCTCCCTGACCTAAAATATAATTCACGAATATCTAAATCTATTGTAAAAATCAGTGGAGTAAATTATTATAGTTACACTAATGACAAATGCAAATAAAGTGATCTAGGAAAACCATAGGAGACAGCAGTCTGATTTCAACTACATTCACTACATAAAGGAAGAGTTCATTATTTCTCCTTAAAGGGAACTTGAAAGGGAGATTAGGTCACTTCCAGATAAAAACAGAGTTCTACTTGCTAAATAATACTTGATTGAAGAAGAAGTTGAAAGAATATGTTCCACCGTGTACTGAAGAATGTTACGCTTAATTCCTTTATGACTGAAAAGTAGAGGGTGCTTGTGAGTATGCTGTCTTCCAGCAGGTGAATTAGCATTGCTTAATAATTTTAATGTGATACAAGTCGTGGAAGAACTCATTCAGTGCAAGCTGAAGTCACAATTAACATTTGCATCCTGTAGATCTAATAAATACTTAATTCTTTCTGCAAGCCTTGCCTTATATGCCATGAATAAACATTTGCAAATATGATCAATATTCTTCCTGGGGAAAAAAAAAAAGCTAATTTAAAAAGCCATAAACCTACACAGACATATTTGAAATTGCGTAATGTTAATGAGAATCCTTGCACTGGACCCTAAGATAGTCTAGTCAATTACAGCAATTCATTACAGCCCTTCATAGCTATTCCACTCTTCTCTCCAGTCATCTTTGTTTTAACTTTAAAACATGCCTTACATTTTTTCCCAAAAAATTATTTAGCAAGTGCTGTCTGATCAATGTCTTTTAACTATTTACTAATAATAAGCATTTATGAAAAATATTAAGATTTTTAAACATAGGAACACAGTACACATGGATTGACTTTTGGATCACAGCTAAGCTGCTTATGCTATGATGAAACACTTGGGTTTTTTGACATTTGGCATGAATAATGGCCCACATTGTGCCATCTAGCTTTTAAGGGTACTACCCCACTAATCTCATGCTCTGCCACGGTGTATTTTTTACGTGATGGTGTCATATTAGGCTTAATTTAACTGTTTCATTTGGTTGGTTGGTTGGTTGGTTGGTTGGTTGGTTGGTTGGTTGGTTGGTTGGGGTTTTTTTAAAAAGTTTGAAATGCTTGCAGTATTGTAACATTGTAAGTTATGTATTAGGTAGTCATTTGTCAAATGAATAGGAATTTATTTGCTTGTCATTTTTCTGGGAGTACTTTTTAAATTTTCATTTGCACAGTTTTGCACTCCAACAGCCAGAAGCTTCGGCTTCTTTCAGTAAACCTCAACTAAACTTGCCTTTCTATTTATATGTAATCATCTATATATTTACTCTCTATATAGTATGATATCTCCTTTATACAATACTATTTATATAGTATTGTCATCTTGACCCAACTTGCCAAGCAGGCCTCAGGCTAGGCCATTTAAAATATACAGGAAATATGTTCACTGAATTAAGGGGGCTCTCCAGTAATCCACTTCATATATTTATTCATTCTTAGCATTGCATTATTTTTATTCGTAAGTATTTCTTAGATTATCAGGGCGATGAAGCAATAATTTTGGATATATGTACTTTTCCCACTTTTACACAGTTTTGGTAGGAGAATAGAGAATTTAAGCCCCTTTTTCACCAAAATCTCCATGGTGAATATATGGGGTTATTTTCTAAAATCGTGAATGGGAGAGATGTAAAGGAAGGGAAGTAGTGAGGTTTTAGCAGTATTTAATACAGAGCAGAGGGAATATGTGTGCAGAGGAACACTAGGTGCCTTCTAAAACAGTCAGTGCAAATTACTGACCTGAATTTTCTCATGAAAAACCATGTTAATCTGTACTGATATGCTTGCCACTAAAATGCAGTTTTTCCTGTTATATACGACTGACTAGTAATATACTGGTGATATACTGGTAATGTACTGGTAGCAGATGAAAGCATATAAGAAGCGGGAGACCAAAAGGGTTTTCTTTTCTAAATGAGGGGTAAAATATGCAGTTAGTCAGGCCTCCGTCAGTCATGTATATTACTTTCTTCACCTTCCTTCCTCAGGGTCTCCTGCAGTGCCTGGGGAGTCTGGCCAGCTACTTTGGGAGCTGCAAGACCAGACCAAACCAAATTCACCACAGAAAGAGTTCAAACCAAGGTTTTCCAAGTGCCAAGTAAAAGTTCACCAAAACCCAGATTTCCAGGGTGCAGAAAAGCAGTTCTGTACCAGCTACAGTTCTAGTTATAGGTAGCAGAAATAATTTCCTTGTGCAAAATGCTCGCAGTGGTAGCAATAAAGTAACATTTTTATGGAAAGTAATGTGGGCTTTTACAGCAAACTGAGCAATTTGCCAGCCAAAAACCAAAAGGCTTAATAATGCTATATTCTAAATGGCATTTGTAGCATCTGTGATTATTTCTATAAAGGTTCCAAAGTAATTTAGAACATAAAGATTAAAGATTCTTCCATCTGTGAGCAGGAAAAGATTGAAAAAAATAAGAGCTATTTCTTCTGTATTTCAGTAGCAGTTGAAGTACTAAGACTCTAATTGTTAGCTTACAGTCATTTATTTTACAGAGGACTTTCCAAAGTACCTTTTATCTTCCTACAGTTTCATTAAGTTAATTCCACACACATTGTCATGAGATTAGTTCATTCTTCAGCTGGAAATGGGACTTTTCTGAGAAGGGTGAAAAGCTACCAGATGAAGTGTCAAAGACAGAATGATAAAGACTATTCTAAGATAGCATTTGGTCAGAAATCTTGTCATCAATTTTGAATGACATTTCTACCAGGAACACTGCAAATCACATTCACTCCTTCACTGAGTGTCCTATTGACTTAGTTTGTTGCAGTCTGCTCAGGTTGGTGTGCATTGAAGCATATTTGAAAGGCTCTTCATCTCAGCTACAATGTATTATTTAAAAATGTCAAGCCTGTTTTGCTGTTGCTGGAAAATAAATGATTCTGTCTGAGATCCTAACATGTACACAGAATCTTCTCTCACTAATTTTCTTAAATTATGTATTTCATTTCTGTCTGCTGCAGATGTAGGGTGACTGTGTAATTTTCTTCTAACACACTATTCTCATATTCACATTTCCTCATTTAACTTTTTGATAGGGATATACAGATAAATATGGGCTATATTTGGATGTACATATAGATCTATATATATATTTTTATATATATATATATAAAATATATATTTGGCAAATATATATAGAGAGAGATAGATAGATAGATAGATAGATAGATAGATACACACATACACACTCTGTTTGATGCTGGCATGCTCAACCCACCTATTTTCAAGCCTAGGACTCCCTGGTATTTTTTGTTCTAATTTGGGATCCTGAATGTACTTCTTTTCCAAAAAGTTGAACTCCTATAAACTTCAAACTTTGTCAATGAGTTTTCCATGGTTACTAGTCCAGAATGAAAAATCTTATGTCTTCTACTTGGTTCCTGATAGCTTTAATTCATGACTTACTGCACCAAAAATGACACTGAGCAGCTGATCTCTCCCCAGACATCCTGCATTTCTGTAGAAATCTGACATATCTCCTCACTTGTCAACAAGTTACCTTTTTTCCTGTCTGTAGAGCTCTATCTTATGTGTTCATTACTCATGTGTAAGCAGTTCTGTAACTTTTCATCATACACTGTTAGTAGATATTTTATCTTTGGAGTCTACAGACCTTTGGTCTGACTACCATCTGGATCTGCTAAAATTTTTGGCTATTCATGTCATCATTTATTCCTTTACAAATGCAGTAATTTCATTCACAGATATATTTTTGAGAAATCCCAGTGAAAAATGTTTCTTGAATGGGAGATTTAATTCCCAGAGAGGACTTTAATGCAAAAAATGCATTACATTTCTCTGCAACATTCTTATCTTCTCTAAATATTTCTTTTACATCCTGACAATTGGTTGGCTCTACAGACTCTCTGGCAGGCTTCTCTGTGTTTGAGGAAGTATTTAATATTACCTTTATTTTGCTGGTTCTTAATTTTTAAAATTAGTTTCTATTAAATCTGAGGGAATTTATGACCCTTTTTATTTCTTCTTTTTTAGTAAATAGCTTCAGTCTTTTGAAGGATGTCTTCTTGCTTCAGATTAGTGCCCTTTACCTTGCTGAGAAGCCATGGTATCTTCATTTTGTCTTTTCTCAAACCTTTGTTGTAAGGCAATATTTATTAGACCAAGACATGTTATAGAGACTACTATGAGGCAATTTTGAATATTCCTCAAGTTTTCTTAAAGATTTTGGCATATCAACTTCTTTTTAACAAGCTTCCTACTTTTTTGTTACTTTTCCTTTTTTTTTCTTTTTTTTTTTTTTTTTGTTATCAGAACTGTGGTGGCTTTTAAACTATACATGACTTAGTATGGCTATTGTAATCAGCAGATCAATATGAAAGATAAGTATGCATCTTTTCTCCCAGGTCCTTTACTCTCCAGGAATTATCTGTTATCCATTGAAGCCATCAGTTTCTTTGGATTTGATCTAGAGATCCTACGGATGCAGAAAAGTACTCAAAACCAGCATAGCCTATTTTGAAGGTTCTCTCCCTGGAAGCATTCTGTGGAGATCTGAAAAATTGGGTAAATATGACTCTACATAGCAGTCTTATTCTCATGATCATGTTTTCTACAAATAACTAAAATGTTAACAATTCTCAGAAAGATGCAAAGTTTCACTTTTTTATGTTGCACTTTAAAAACTGGATGACTTAATTTGCAGTTGACTTCCTGAGTCACACTCAGGTATGAATTTTTCAGTGAGGTCAGAAGTCCACAGTCACTAATATCTCTGTCCTCAACACTCTTCCTCTTGATGAGTTTTCCTCCTGTTACCTTGTACAGGGTGTATGACTGGAGCCAAAGTAACTCACTGTCAAAAAAAATTCTTGATACAAGGCTATTTTTGCTGACTCATTAATTAAAATATTTTTAATTAATTTAGTTGTCACAAGTATGCTGAGGGTAAAATTCTTTTCAGACAAAAGATTTGAGATTCATAAATACATTATAAGAATGGAAGGGACCTCACTGTAAGCACCAAATTTGATTTCCTTCATGACATAAAGCAGTAATTTCCATAGCAGACTCAAAATTTCTCATTGAAATTGAAATCTAGTTAAAGAAAATTCTCCATTCAGGCCATCCTTGTGAAAAGACAGATTTCCATTGATCCATTTCTGAATCAGGAGCATAAAAAATTTGATTCTTAAACTTGTGTCATGAATACATTTATCAAAACTACTTAGGATATAGATGAAATGAAGTAAATATTTTAATGGCATTCTGGCAGTTTTCATGCATGCAGTCTCCACAAAGTTCAAGCCAAAATTGTTTCATTTAAGCTTTCCTGAATTATTAGCTTCGTTTTTTTGGTTTGTTTTTTTTTTTTTTTAATTTATTTGCATGAAACTAGTCAACAACTTAAATGAAATTTTCAATTAATTTCAAGTAATTTAGTGCTCTAGGTACTTTCTCACCATTGTCTGAATTAAATTCTGAATAAATGAAACAACTCACTGTTTGTTTTGGCTATTTACACTTTAAATATTAGTATCGCAATTTAAAAACTTCAGACATCGAAAAGTATCTTTGACATCTGAAGAGCTGTCTGTTCCCCAGAGGGAAACAGAACACTGATCTCATGAATTGCTGTACAGTTGCTTATTATCTGTATCCTTTCTTACAAATAGTGAAAGTAGAACTTTTGTGATAAACAGCAAAATTGAAGTCCTGTCCCACGTGTATTTTCGAGAGGTGAAAACATATATATATATTTTATTTTCATTGATTTAATTTTTTAAAAATTTCCATAATTCCAGATGTTATTTTTTATGAGTTCCTCCAAAATTACCTTAGTCGATGGTAAAGGTTGGAAATTTTCACTTGGTAATTTACTTCAGTATTAATTGCAATATCTCAGTTGAACAGATATTTTGTTGTTAGAAGGTTCCTTCATGCAACCACTGAAGAAAAATAAAAAGTTATTCACAGAAGATAGAACGCTACCATGGAAAAGCAAATCTTTAATAAAAAAACAGAAAAGCTGAAATTTTGCAAATGCTATAGGCAAAAATGAATTTGCATGGCGATTTAGCTACATCCGTCCACTGGATTTCAGAGGAAAAATAAAATTCTTTAATTTAATCCATCTGCTCCCTACAATGAATCCAGTGTCACTAGCACTGATGGTCATTCTACAGCACTGCCTATTTTCAAAGAGTTTCTGTTTTAAATATTTTCTACTAATAATATTTTTCAAAGATGTCTTTTCAAAAGACGGATATAACTAGTTTTCTGTATTCTTTTAAAATAATTTTTAATTATTTTGGGAGAAGGCTTGCATAACTTAAGCAATTAGTCCATAGTATCTGCATCGTAATCTTCAGGTAAATTTGATATTCTGAATTGCATATTTTTAAAAAGTAGAAGAAATATCCTTGCTTGATATAGCACAACATAGGTTTAGTATTAAGGAATATGCAATGTGGACTACTTTGACAATTTGGAATTTATCTAATAAAGCATATTCATGCATTTAAACCTAAAACAATTTCTTCTCCACTATTTTTAAGCCACAACATATTTTATATTAAGGAGTTTGTATACAGAATTGTTCAGAAATACTAGAGAACAGAGGCAAGAATTCAAATTTTTTTCCAGTTTTGGACCAAAATATATCCCAAATTCATCCACAGTTAAAGATATGTTTATCCATTTTATGCTAAGATAAAATATATCTTTATACTAATCTCTTCTTGTACTATTTCTCAGATAAGTTATTATAACTGATGCTTACAGTCAGTGAATTACTGTGTGCTTCTAAGTCTGGCCGGAAGCGATTTGAAGCAATTTCAGAAAAATTGTAGTAATAGTATTCTAGGTCAAAAGGTAACAAAGCATTAACAAGTTATAATTTTAACAAGTAATAATTTTACTTTAAGTTTTCCTGCTCAGATTTAAGAAAATTAGAAAACAAACAAGCAAAAAAAAAAAAAAACCAAAACCAAACAAAACAACCAAAAAAACCCCCAAAAAAATCCAAAAAAAAAACCCAAGAAAAAAAAACAACCAACCAACCAATCAACCAACCACTCCCAAACAGCAAGCAAAGACAGCAAATGCAAATTTATGTGGCATATCTTTTTGAAAGTTAAAAGCGACATAAAACCATGGGGAAATGGACGCTACCATGCATCCTTAGTTACAGAGAAATCTCTTACACTACAAAAATATTTCACTCAAAAAACAAGTTGAAACATCATTGAAGTGGCAGAAAAAAGTACTCAGAAGTAAGAAAACTTCAAGTTTAACTTTTGTCACTATAACCTCAGCTTCATACCCTCTTAATTTTTTTGAAAATTATTTAAATTTGAATCAGCTGTTTACGTTGAAGATATCTTTACATACACAATTTTACCTCTGACATCTTGTGTACAAGAACGAATCCTTAGCCACCTTACTTCTGAACACAGATACTTTATAATATGTATTATATGATACATCTTCCCCTCTACTAAATGCAGCATCTTTTTTTGTTCAGGAGAGTATTTCAGAATTTTGTATAAGCTTCAATATGTTTTGGGGTTTTTAATTAAAAGAAGAATCTGAAATCTGAAAATATTTTTGTTCTGATAAATGAAATAAGAATGTGCATAACATATTTTCTAGCCATTCAAGGTATAAAAGACTCTTTAGAAGAATAACTAAAACATTTTCAGAGAAAGTACTTAGAAGTACTTCAGCTTTTTAAGGCTGATTTTCTTGAACTTGTTACAAGATCTACCCCAGTAGCTGTATTTTCCTGTATGTCTGAGTTGATGTTGACTTGGAGTTTTGGAGAAGAAATAACTTTTTGATCTTTAATTTAGCTGGCAAAGTTTCCTAAGACACAATTGTTCTAGAGAAGTGATTTGATAACATCTGATCATATTTTTCATTTGTGACATGCATTTTGTTCCAGGAATAAAATTACCAGGAAAAGTTCAAGAATACAGGTAATTTGTATTATATTGTTCTTGTGTGTCTCTGAGTATACGCATTCTTATATTTTCAAGTCTGAAATTTAAATTCTATCCCAACGTCACTTTGTAAAGTGGAGAAGTTAATTTCACAGAGTATTATGTTTTTGCAGTGCAGGAGGACCTTTGCATAAAGGCTCTTTTGTTGCTAAGAAAGCTAATAAGCAGCAGCAAGTATTTAGGATAAATTTGCTAAGCACTCTCATTTTACCTGGCATCTCCACAAATGGTGCCATATGATTAACTCAACTCTGACATAACTTCTTTAGTCTGCCTACTAAAGGTAATGTGTTACTGAATCTCAGGGTGCATAAATATCCGTAGCTGATATGGATCCAGACTTCCAGTCTTTACCCTATTAGACTTACATTGCACATCCTGGCTGCTGTTTCATGATACCCTTTCATGTTATGCCTCATCTCCAGGATTCTACATGTGCTTGTGCTATGCTGTTTATAGCTCTTTCATATTCTCTCCTACTTTGGATTACTTAAAGGTCAGGTACCAGTGCAGTTTTAGAATATCCATTTGCGTAGCTTTTAACCCACGAGAGGCTAGTTCTGTTTTCCATTAATTTTACAATACTTTTAAAATTTATGACTAGTATTTAGGTATTTTGCAGAAAATGCAGTCTCTCCCCTCACTGGGATTTCTCTGTGTATTTGTTAGCTACAGCTTCCTAAAACTTGTGAAATTAAGGAAATCATGCTGACTTTTCTAAAAAGGCTAAAAAATAACATTAGAATTAGGCTTTAAATACAATCTATACTTATTTGAAGGTTTGATATTTTTTTCCCATGGGTTCTTCTGGTTTTACTAGTTTTTCCAAAGATTATTCTGGTTTTACTGTCTTTTTGAGGACTTATTTCAGAAGTTAAGGAGCACATTGCTTAAAAACAAAAAAAGAGAGAGAAAAATTAGCCTGCTCAAAATTATGACTAGATGCAAATATCTGATTTAGATAAGTAAGGAAAATAAAACATTTTCTTTATTGGGTTCTTGATTCTTATAAATCTGTTAATTTTTTATGACTCACTTCAGTGAGAAGCATTCTCAGAAAAAAGTTTATTGGATTCTACTTAACAATAAGGAAAAAATGCACACTGCAATCATTCAAAATAGAAACCAACAAACACAAAAAAAACTCCCACTTCAGTTTGGCAAGTAACATTTTTCAGTGCTATGGGAGATGCCTACATGCCACTGCCATTTACTGCAGTCCTTGCTTGTGCGCTCATGAAACGCTTGGGAGATATAACCTCTGTCTCCTTAGGCATTCCTCAGTTTTATGACAACCTGTTGTTGTTGGTAACTTCAGGACAGAGACTGAGTGATTATCATACTTTGGTAAATCTCCTCCTACAGGTGGTGGGAGCTTGCAGCTTGCAAGTGTTGACCTCTAACTAAGTGTGCACAATTATGGAAAAAAATGTTAATGTAACAAGAAGTTAATCAGAAACAAGAACCTGAAGAGATGAAGTCAACCAACATATGTTGATTACCAAAATACTGTCTTCAGACCAAGAAAGATACAGAACAAAGGGGAAGGAAGTTACCCGGTGAGTATTTTTCATGTTATTCTGAAGAACAGGGTTAAAGCCACTCCTTGTAAGTATGCTGATTTCTTCACTTGCATTATATGAATTAAAACTTTAAAAGCAAACTGCACAGATCTGCTGCTGAAACTAAGGCTCTTATCCTGTCTTCTAGTCACAATTTAATGAATTGTTTGATTCTTTCAGCTTTCAGATTTTGTGTGATAGCAACAGAAGAGAACAGTGCAAGGAACAATACCAGCAAAACCCGCAAACAAATGAAAAAATCTCCCCTCTCTGGTATTTTCCCAATGAATTAATCAAGGATTGTATTTTAATTGTTGTCCAAATATTTCTCCAATAAAACAGGTAATAAAACAGCAGTATTTAGTAAATTAAGACTGATGCCATGCTGAAAATATAGAATATATTTAATGAAGTTGTATATACAACATGTATATTATTGCCACTGAAAAATATTAGTAGAACAATACAACAGATAAGAAAAAAGCTTATGAGAGAGTAAATCCACATAAAAATGGCTAACAGAGAAAGCTCTTTTAAACCATTTCTCTGAGGTGACGGTGAGACATAAGTTTAGACACCAAAAGAAGGGATAGGCAAGATGAGATTAAATTTATTGATTGAGAAAGACAAAAGTAGCAATGCTCTGAAAGCCTGTAGCACTTCAGCACTGTGTGTTTTGGCCAAAGGAGAACTAGAATGTGACAAACCAACTTTTGAGGAGTGTTCCAAGGATTGCAACATGTGACTTTGTGTAGACAAAGAGTCTGAACCATTTCTCACTGCCCTATGCTTCAACAGGCTCAGCCATATAACCTGGACGTTCTTAGTGTATTCCTTGTGTGCTTAAGCAAGGACATTAATTCATAATATCTCTGTCTTAGGCGACATTGAATTAGCTTAATCAATGACTTCAGCAAGCACCATGCGAGAGACTGAAATGTAATGGTTAATGGCTCAAACATTGTTGTGAAGTACTTTTTGCCCATTATGGCAAAACTATACAAAGAAGCTACAACCACCAAAGCCCACTCTGCCTGAATATGCCTCCTGAGGGGAACTTTGGACTGTGAATTAAGCCACCTAAGGGAACTTGAGATAAGACAAAGGTGACACTGTTGTCCAATTACTCAGGTCTAGGGAGAAGTGAACAAGCCTGAGGGAGAAAAATATATCTATAAGAAAGTCAAACCCAGCAGCTGTACTGAAAATCAGGTCTGGCTGGGTTTGGAGTGGGAGAGGCCATAGCCCACAGGCTCGTACAATTCAGACACCAGAGAGCTAAAAAGGTGAGCTGCTTCTCACCATACAATATTTGCAGATGCATTACTGTGAATTTATATTTTAATAATTGTGACCAGGCTTTTCTTCAGCCTTTAGCCTGTAAACTGGAGAAGCCCATATTTTCCTTTCACTCAAACTAATAAAAATAAGGAAAAGCAGATACACAGTTTAATGGATAAGTGCTAGTGTTGGTGAAATTTTTCACATGGCTTGCTGAGAAAATATCTGATTTTTTCTCTCTCTCCATCTTTCTTTTGTTTAACCACAACTGGTCTATGGGTTCCAGCTTGGACTATTTGACATGACAAAGAGTGTTGGTCTATCTGTTTCAATGTTCTTTTCACTTGTATTAGGCACATATGTTCCAATGAAAGATCCATGTAAAAACTGTGATTTAGAAAAATTTTCTGTCCTCATGATACACAGACTCTTTCCTTAAAACAAAAAAAGAAGAGGTTGTGGAGTTCTATTTTATTTAGATTTAATAACAAATGAAATACAATTTATAGTTCAGGGTTTTTTTTTAAAAGTACAAAGAGTTGACTTGGAAAGGACGTGTTACACATCTTGAACCTAAATTTGTTGGCGACATTGGGAAGCTTCTTGTTCATTGTAATGGAAGAAAGATTAGACTTGTGAGGATGAGGGGTTTTGCGGTGCTTTTTATATTTTTTCCCTTTTTTTTTCTTCTAAGTGGACACCATTGATTAAACTGTGTCCAGAATTCCTGTCTTGTCTTATAATCATTACTGGAAATAGCGTTTTTCTTCTACAAACCAATTAATCAAAAAATAAATAAATAAAAAATGGAAAAAAAATCTAAAGTTGAACATTGTTATTGATTCTATAATTCATGGAACATGTCCAATTAAATGCAGGAGCTCCAACTCTAGTTCCAGCTCTGCTCTAGATATCTGTCCTGGACTCCCTGAATACATATCTTTAAATATTTCTAAATAGTGGAAACGCTAAGAACAGGCATCTGCTCCAAATTTTATTGCCAGATCACAATTATAAAATTAATTTAGATAGTTTCTTTCATTAATCAAGTCTGAATTTTGAAGCTGTTACTGTAAATGTGAAAGGGAGGATCAGTTGTCAAAGTGCCCTTGGTCTCTGGCTGTCAGGAGTCACTGTGCTTTAAATGACAAAATAGGGTTGGAGTTTTAAAGAGCAAAAGCCTTATAAGGGTTATATTTTGAACGAGGAGTTACATTATGACTGTTATTATAGCAGAGACCTGGAAAACTATAATAATTAGCTTGTCAGCTCAACTGTTACTCTTCATTAAAAATGACTATGAGGGAGCAATTAATCTCACATCTTTAGCATCATTAGCCTGTTCTGTTACTGCAGTTGTGTGCAGTTCAATACATCAATTAATCTTAAGAACAATATTATTTTCTAATTTAAGTCTTCAGTTTCCTTATTTTGATGTTGCACTCAAAGATCAACATTAGAGTTTGAACATATCCTAGATAAAATAAAATTGTTTAAATGGAACTAGAGTGGAAAATTCCACCTCAAAGTGTAAAATTTAAAATGGAGGTCATTATTATGTTTCAAATCAGGCCTTGCACAGCCTATTACTTCTCCTCAAGGACTAAAAAGCCAGAAGATTATTGGTAATGTAGAAAGAGCCTAGGCTTGCACAAGTGAAGGAGCAACTGGGGATACTGTGTCTTTCTCTGCCTTCCTTATGTTTAACTTTGTAATTGAGCCAAGTGGCAATGGAAGAAGTCTTGCAGACCCAGAAAACTTAAACCTGAAGTTGGATACATGAAGTCATGTTAGGTTGTGCTCATGAGACAGTGGAACTCAGGATCCTGTGCGGATGAAATGAAGCAGTAAGCAGGACTAGAACCCTGAACTTCCTGAGAGCTATCTTCAGCCTCTTCAAAGACCTACCTGGAAGTATCCTAAGGGGTACGACTCTAGAAGAGAGGAAGGGAGTCCAAGAGCTCTGGGCAATATTCAAGCATCCCTTCTTTCAAGCTCAAGACCAGAGTATCCCCATGACGAAAAAATTGGGCAAATGGGGAGTGAAAATCTGCATGGACAATCAGAGAACTTCTAGAAAATCCCACTTGGAAGAAATATATTTATGGGATGTGAAAAGTGGAAAAGACACATGGAAAGACTTTAGGAATATCATCACAGGATGCAGAGATGTGCCAAAGGCCAAGGCCCACTTGGAATTGAGTCTGACAAGGGACATCAAGGACAACAAGAAGGGCTTTTAAAAGTACATCAGCAGGAAAAGGAATACCAGGGAAAAGAGGGAGCCGCTGCTGAATTGGATGGGTGTCCTGGTAACTGAAGGCACAGAGATGCTATTGAAATAAGTATTCAGTACTCTTGTTTGTATGTAGTACACACTGACCAAGGTGCATTTCAGAAGTATGTCACTGGGCAATCGCTAACACCAAAATAAATTCTAAACTGGAAACACCATAAAATTTTGAGTAAAACACATTTTGAACATGTTAAAAAAATGAAGGTCTACTGGCTTTTAAAATATCTTAAACTTTAATACTCATTCAACTTAGAAGTGCATTCTGATTTTAGCTCTTCAGGAAGAGAAGAAATCAATTCACTTTTTCTGTCAACTGAAGAAATATCTATAAAGAAACTAAGAGGAATTGTTTCCTGTGCTCAACCGGAGACACTTTCCATGTGGGTAATATCTGAATTATCTGAAGAGCTGTTGAACAGAGAAGACTTTGCTATGACTGTATGCATTAGTCTTTTGTTCCTGTGTCTACTTACAAAGTGAACTGATTAAAACAGAGCCAAACTTCCTTGGCATAGTTGTGAAACACTTCAAGTTCATTGACATCCAGATGACACCCCAGATAGATTTTAAGCTATCAAATTCAAGAGCTTTCAAGACTCTGGTTCTCTCTCTTATACCTACATACACACATATATATAAATATATATATATATATATATGAAGGAAAACTTGTTTCAGATGCGTATGCATGCCTCTTTTTCACAAAAAAGAACTCATCTATACAGTACAAATACCAGTATTTTTCATCCAAAAGTGTTCAAATGTTGTATTTTTATTAACAGATACAGATGGTCCAAGTTAGACCTCTTGAGCAAAGAATTTGAAGTTGTCTGTTCACTGAAAAGAGATGCAGAACAAAATTAATTTTCCAATTAAGGTCAGGTGGAAGGGCATTTATCAGTTAATATAGATGATTAAATTTAATAAGATAGCCCTTCTTTTAGGAATTGTAATCTGATAGACTGAAAATGGAGCATGAGAGAAGTGGATTGAAATTGCCTGATGAGCTTACCTTTGTAAGGCACTTTTGACCCACTGTGGAAGATGGAATAGATCTCTGAGAGGGTTTTCATTTGGTAAGATCAATGCGTGTGAAGAAAATATTAATAATATCTGAAGCAAAATTCCCAACACCATAGGAGGTTACACTGAGTCAGCCTTAGTGACCAACACTTCCAGTAGTACATTGAAAATGTTGTTTCATGTTTATGAAAAAAAAAAAGGAAGGCAATGACCTTGCAGAGAAGAAAAGTTAAATTTTTGAAACTGGCAACTTATTCAACATGTTTCTCAGCTGCGAATTAGTGGAATCACACCACAGTATTGGAGATACAGGACAGGTACATACCAGTACCAAAGGAGATGTGGTGGCATGACAATGCAGATAACAATGGCTAGCTCAGGAAAGCTGATATTTTCCTTTCTGCATGTAGGGCCTGAGAGTCAACAAGGTAACACATGACAGTATGTAGTTCATAATGCCTAGGTCATGATTGCTGAATCTAAAGCTAAAGAAGTAAATCTGTGCTCTTGATATAATTGCCAGAGCCTGAAAAAATATTAATGTAGGAAAAAGAAATAACAATAAACTGAAAATCATGATCGTATCTTTTTCTTTAATGATGCAGTCAATAGCTCCATGAGGCTGGGTTTGAAATGGCTTTTTAGCTGTGTAAAAATCAAATATTCTTCTAGTATCAGATAACTGATTTTGAAAACAAAGTAATCAAAATGGAAAGAAAAAAATACCTTTTGCTTAAATAAAAATAGAAATGTAAATTGCCAATCTTTACCTCCTAGTTAATGACTATGCAAGATTATACATGTTGTGCAGCTTATTTAGGATCAAAGTAGTAGGAGGCTGATTTTTCAGAAAGGAATCACAGGTTGTTTTCTCTGACAAGTATTTTTAGACTGGATAACATACATATTTATTAAATGCACATTGTTTGTCTGTGAATCAGGACTAAATTAACTACAGACTTCATAAAATAGACTCACTTTGAAGTTTTTTTTTTAAATAGTAAGCAAATATTTGCTGTTAAGAATACAGTTTTTAAAGAAAGCCAGTAAAGGTTATGCTAAACTGTGTTTTCTTTATGACACAGGTCTTGCAGTTTTGCCCTTTCCTTCCTTAAGTCATAGGCATATCAATTCAAATAATTAAAAATAATCCTTACTGAGCATATAAATCCAGTGTTCAATTTACCATTTTGGAAATAATTTTCAACTCATCTGAAATTTGAATGAATTCTGTATTATATCTTTGTACTTGAAGAAATTTGGAGTGTTTATGTCATTTCAAGTGGTTCAGACATTCTCTAACTTGCCTCCCATAGGTGGTTGGGGCCAGAGGACATTTTAAGGACAACAATTGATACCTTTACTTTTTAAAAGACAGTAAGATAAAAATTATTAATATATCCACTTTTTATTCCTAATTTTTTACAGATCTGTTGGAAAGGTTGTGAGGACTTTATGTTAAAAAAATATGTAATTATTTCTTTTGTCTTAATCTGCCTTTCATCCTCCTTCTGTCTTTTGATGGAGGTGTGCTACAGAGGATTCTTGACGGGCTTGTAAAATGACAAGGGATTCCACACAAAAGGCTTGGCAGCCAGTGAAATTGATTTGCATGCATTGTTAAGTGAGTATGAAAAATCCAAGCTGATAATGAAAGTGGTAACATCTAAGCAACAAGTTAACTGAAAGTTAAATCCTTCATAATGCTATAGTGATGCAGACAGATTAGTGCACATGAGTTAACAACAGACACTTCATTGCTCTCACATTGATTTCTAATTCCCAACACAGTAAGAAATGCAGTATGGAGGTTAGATATGTATAGAGGCTATATTCTTAAATCCTTACTTTTAAATAATGCTCACAGTACTACTTCGTAATTTAGCCATGCTCCTGTTTGTTGAACATTTTGTCTGTTTTCTTTTTAAACTACTGAGATAAACATGATAATAAAATTATTCTAGGTACTTGCCTGGTTGCTAAAACTGCGACACAAATGAATAAATGTTGGTTTCTCTGTAATAATAAGTACTGCAATGCCATTTGTGGACCATCAGAGACAGGATTACAGTGTCAGTCTTATGAGAACAGCATCATTCAAGCTTTGAAATGTATAGTTAAGGGATTTGTCAGTTTAATATTATATACACAGCCTGAGTCAACCGTGCATGGCAATGGAGATTTTAAAATAAAGCAGGAATTAAGAATACACTTATACCAAATTTATATACTTTTCTTTATACATTTATGTACTGCTTCATTTAAGAGTGAGCAGATTTGGGTTCCTCTGGGAGTTTTTTCTCAATTTAGCCATTCATATGTAGGTTCATATTAATTCTGAGATAGTCTCTGATGCAAAGTGATGCCGAATGTGTCACTGCCAAAGCCAACCTTTTGAAGTAAAATAAAATCAGGTTTGCTCCTCAGGAAATCTGAAGAACTCTAACAAGCTGCCTTTTTTATTTGTATATTTTCGGCTTTTTGCTTGGGTTTTTTGTTTGTTTGTTTGGGTGGTTGGTTGGGTTTTTTAAAATATTATCACACAAGCTAGTCATAATCTGTTTCTGACATCAAGATACTTGTCCAGAATGATTAAGCACAGCTTTTTAATGTTTCATTTTCTTCAGTCACAAACAAGGTTTTGCACATCCTCTGAAGCAACTGAAGCAGTTGTTCAGAACAGGTACAGAAGGGTAGGAAAAAAGCTTGTAAATGGGGAAAAAATACTTTAGTCATAATAGGCGAAGGGACTTGGGCAGAGCAATAAGTAAAATAATGGGAACCAAAATGAAGAAAAAGGAAATTAAAGGGACACCAAGACAAAGAAAATTGATTAGGCTGTAAAAAAAGTGCTTTACTTCTGCAAAGAATGAAATATGCATTTTGGATGCTTTTTTTTTTTTTTTAAAGGCATAAAAAGCCCCTAACTACACACACACAGTGCTATATTAAACAGCTAGTGAAAGATTATTGAAGTATACATCTTAATCCAGCTTCCCTTATGCAAAGGACAGCTTTAGTTCATAATAAAGTGCATCTACTAATAAGATGTATTTATGAATGAGATCTATTAAAATGAATCTGAAGAATCTATCTGAATCTATCTGGAGAATCTAATAATACTCTAGTAAACTAGAGAATGGCTTAGTCTCTTATATTTATACCAATGGTTTTAAAAAAGCTCATTAGATACTTAAAGCTTTGCTTAAATCTTGTGTTCTCTGCTTCTCTTCAAAAAGAAAACAGCTCTTTTCATGCAGAAATAAAACTAGTAAAGAATCTACTTTTGCTGTGTAACTAAGACTTGCCTGCATAGCTATGCAGAAGGGAGAATAAGAAAATGAGTTCAATATTAATAAACTGCATTAAAAAAATTATTATTTCTTGATAAATGCAGACAGAATTAAACCTGGTTTAGAAATGTAATATGGGATGTCAGCAATGTTTGTGTATTTGTGTTCCAGCTTTTACTTTGGAAAATTTTCTCGAATCTAAGTTCTTGTATCACTTTGTCTTTTAATGTAACACTCTTAGGAATCAGAGTTGTAGATTAGGATGACAAAGTATTTCTTCCGTCCTCTTACCCCAGTTGTAAATGAAAGCTAAATAGTAAAAACTTAATGCACATGCCTTCAGTCCCTAAAAGTCTACTTTTGACAGCTGCACTCACATGCTAGTCAGTGACAGTGATCTGTCATGGATTACCCTCTCTAAATAACCTATAAGATTGTGACACCTAGGACAATTATTTTTAGAGAGTTTTTTTGTAGGTTTTTTTTTAAAGTAAAAAGGATGTAGAGAAAATTACAAAACACATATGTATAATTCTTTTGCAAATTAAAAGGACAATTTGTCACCTGTATAGTTAAAAGAACATTAATAGCTTAAATATAACCCAAATATACACCTTAAAAGTCAAAGACACTTTCGTCTTCTTTAAACCCTGAGTATAAATTCCAGCCCTCTGGGCAGGGAGCATGGGTTCTCAAGAGGGCAGAGTTGGCATTCAAATACCACATTGAACCATGGTGTGATGGATGATGGTCACCTGAAAAGGCTGAGTTTGTGCAGAAGTCATCAAAAGATGCTGCTATTGCATGTCGTTGGGCTGTAGGCCAGTAGGGCAGTGTTCTCCTTCCTCCAGCCCCAAAACATGACTGCATCACTCCCACACAGCCCCAGAACAAGAGAGGCAGTTTCTCATAAGGTACTAGAAAGGTATTAACAACCTAAGGTTTCATGCAACCTGAACTCATTCTGTGATAAAGCTCCAGGCTCCATCTTTTTCTTTTTATCCTGAGGCCTTAATATACTCCCTCTACATTTTACCTCTTGTACATTAGAAAGCCTATGACTAATAAACCACTCAAACAATTTTTTGAAAAGACATGGAAGGGAATGGGGACATAGGCAGAATGATGAGCTATGAATGATTTTCTTTAGATTATTGCCTGGATAGCTCAACATGCAATAAGATTCAGAAGGTGAAAGACAAATCCAGATACATTGTACGACACTAAGATCTAAAGGTCCATTACATAAATATATTTCCTTATGGACATACTTTATGAGTACCATCATTCTAGTATGTTGAGAATGAACTTGAATCATTAAAAGTCACTTTCACCTTCTGATTTGTCTTGATGAAATGTAATATCTTGTTCTCAACAGTCACTTGCTTAGAAGTGTTCAAGATCATGAAAAATCAACTTTTGACAAGTGCATTTCCAAGCAATCTGCATCTTTGCAGTAGTATGCTGCAATCTACATATTATGTGATTTCTATGCACTTGTCAAGACACTTAGGCAAGATTTCTCTTGGCAAAGGGTTAAATATGTTTATCAAAGACAAAACAAAAGCTAATAAAACAAATAATAATTGCTAGATTCTTTGTGTCACCACTGCATCATGGAAGGGATCTGTCACTTATGAAATGGAGAGACTTTGGTTATTTGGAGACTCTTTTTAGGTGAAGATGAGCCAGTTTATGACAATTCAGGGTCAGGCTCTTGGTTGCACCTTAGATGAGGCTCTGATGTAGTGATGTAGATAGGAGAAGTCTGCTGAGCTCTCTGCCTGCTTTGACATACCCCTGTTTCACAGGCGGGCACAAATTGATGACTGTGTGGCAAAGTGAGAGAAAAGTCTGATGCTGGCACCTGGGAAGGCAGTTATATGAGCACAGAAAAGTTGGGGTTTTAACATTTCTCAATGCAACGTGCCAGAATTCTTGGCTAGTGGGATATAATGAAAGCCGTTCCTTGGTGCTGGTCAGGGTGAGATATATTCCCTGTGTTGTTAATTAGGGTAGATAAAAGTCTCCTTTCGAGGCTGATCAAAACCCTAATTTTTTCCTGAATGGGGCGGGGGGGGTG
>VZTE01002615.1:314810-413101 GCA_013397775.1 Eulacestoma nigropectus | reverse complement strand
GGGGGGGTGGGACAGGGGTAAGTAATATACTGTACTTGTATAAACTTCTGAGATCTGAACACTGTGTGTAGGAAACAACTAAACAAGAAGATATGTAGCAGACTCTAAGTTCCCTAAAACTGAGAAACAAGTAAAAACTTTTTAAATGGTTCATTATTTGTCTTTGCAGTCTGGCTCCCTGAAACCTGGAGCACAGTGGAACCTCCTAGTGAGAGGTATCAAACAGCAGAATGGACCTTTATACTTGAGGTGAGAAAGGGGAAACTGAACTGTAATGAAAGGTTCCTTGGGGCTGCCATCAAGTAAGTTCATATTCACCTTACCACAACCCCTTTTACCAAGTGCATGTTTCTTAATGATATTAATGATATTTAATCGGTGATATTGCTCAAGAATGAAGGATTCAATCTCTTTCTCAACATCTCTTAGAGCAGCTGGCTTCTGAGCTTGATGCAGGTAGTTACTAAATGGCCATTTAGGACTGTATCTGAAGATGCCTGTTGCATGCTTTTGTTTAATGGAAATTGTTTTTCGTGTTTCTTTTTCTGCTATCTTGACCTTGGAATCTGACAGCAGAAATGACCTCTCCTTCAGTAACAGGGATCTGCATTCAACTGGAATTACCAAAACTTCCCCAAAATGTACTTGTTTATTTTCTGAAGTCTTGAACTGATTTTTCCTAAAGCATCCAAACAATTAGATTTCAGCTTAATGGAACTCTGTTAATATTTTTAGATCAGTTAAACTAATAATTTTCATTTTACTTCTCTGTATGCATACATTTCTACTGTGCAAAATGCATTTGATAAGTCTTGCCAGAAACTCCACTATCTTCACAGTGTGGTTTTGCACCTAGATACTGACAATAAGATTAATTTCTGTGTATCTCTGCTTGCTAAAGAGGTCTGTCCTAAGCAGTGATAGTACTCCAAGAAAATATGATCATGTTTTGATCAAGCTTTCATATTGCTTAGCAGGCATTGTTTCACAACCCTTTCAGAAATCTGTTGCTAAATCTTTGCACTATGAAAGTGGTATGTGGATTTGGGTATTCTGTGCACATCATCACATTGGTATAACAAAAAACAAAGGGGAAAGTGCTAAGTTTATTTAGAGTTTGTGTAACTTGCTAGATTTAGGATAGGGAGTGAGGGATCATCTTACACGTGGAGGACCAGCCACTGCTGCAGAAAGTATGTTCTTTGAAAAAAGAAAAATTCTTGTTTCTTCAACAGGATCTATTAATTAAAATTCAATTATAAGAATTGAGTTATATATTTAAGCAATTAATGGACTATTTGTCCTTTCTGATATTCATTCACCCATAGCATTAACTCAGCATATTGACTTGTTTACCTCCATCTTTTTTCTTTGCACTTTTCTCCACCTAACGTTCACAAATAGGTATCATTATGTAGGAAAAAAGACTGAGAGCAAACTTAAAGAAAACTTGAACATTACATTTTAATAGAAAGAAATTGTGCTCAGCATGCTCGACTCCCCCCATAGAATGCATGCTGAGGGGGGATGAAACAGAACTTAGAGCAGAGTGGAAATTTATAGACACAGTTATAACAGTATGGAAATTAGAGGGGGAAAGGTGGTTGCTACTCCTGGGATGAAATGCAGTCAGCATGCCCAATTCCTATACAAGCACATGGTAAGGTGGGATGGAAACAGAGTAGAGTGGAGGCACCATGGCCAGGCTCTCTTGAAACCCCTGCAGAAGAGAGAACTTGGTGGTACCTTGTAGCTGATTAGTTGCATAGGAACTCTCAAACACAGGAGGTAAAAGATGTCTTTCTGTTGAACCAGCAGCTGTGGTGAAGTCACTCTCTTCAGATTTAATACTGACACACATCCATCCTAAATTTACCTGCCCTCAAGGTATGGTTAGCTGTCATGGAATACCCTTAATTGGATGTCTAAGTAAAAAGTTGATTGGGAATACTGTTGCAGTTAAATATATTAGTAAAAAATTCATCTTTATAAAATCTTCTCATATTTTTCAATAACAGTTTGAAATTAATTTTATTGCTAACTTCTGGAAAAGTAGGAAGTGCCAAGCTAAATCTTAAGCCATCGTTATGGTTTAATATTAACACTGTAAGCCAATGTCTCTTGACAAGACAAGGAAGTAAATACAATAGTATCTTTATTGGTAATTCTATCCTAAATTTAACAGTACATCTGAAATGTTCTTCATAATGTACTGTCCACTGATGTTTAAAGAAGCTGATTTGCTTGTGTCATGTAGTACTGAGCAAAATGTAAAAACAATGGCGGATTATTTATTTGCAAAACACTCTTCCAGCAAAAAATAAATAAGTTGGAAAAATCATGTAGCATTTTGATGACTACCACAATCAGTATTCACTTTGTTAACAGTAACAAAGTTTTCAAGATTATGTCAGTTTGCCTGCAGCTGCTACTATATATAACACACATACGTTTTAATTTTACTTTCACTTTCAGTGTATTAGGCAAAACGCATTCACGAAAGAATATCTTTTCCTGAAGACAATCTGAATTCATGTCAAAATTTATTTTATAATATGAAGTTCAGCTTTGGTTCACAGATCAAGACATAGCTCTGAAGATGAAATTACCATTTTAAAGAATTTTGGAAAGACATACATGCCTGTTTTTCTCAGTGATGTGTTTAGTATAATAAATTAGATGCTCACAGTTTCACACTAAATTTCTTCATTTTCACTGGATTTGTCTCAACCCTTGGAAGTCTTTGTGGCACGACTCATTTCATGCTTCTATAGAACTAAAATTCTCAAATATTTATGATTTTTTCTGGTAGTATTTAAAAATCTCTAATACTTCAGAATTTTACTGTTTCTTCTGAACACAACTTCTTAATGATGACAGTTATTATCTTTTACAGCCTGGGGAATTGAAATAGAAAGAAAGAGAATGGTTTACAAAAGTGTTTCTTACACATTTTTGAAAAACTTGCAAAAATGATAATTCAAGAAAAAGCAAGTTAAAGAGAGCTGAATGTTGCTCTTCACACTAGTGACTTCAGTCAAAATAAAGGTCTTCAAGCGATTTAATCATGTATTTATTTATTTTCTGGGTTTAACTTGATTTACAGCTTTGAAATGCACATTTTTACCCATTTAATGCCAAATATTTCATCACACAACTTAACTGAGAAAAACTTTCAAACAATCTGAAAATTTGTTATGCACGGTCTTAAAATTTAGTCTCCTCTTGAGTGGTGTTCATTTCAATATACAAAAGATCTCAGTAAACATGCACAGATACTTGAAGTTAGCAAATTAGTATCAGTTTTTAGTGCACAGTAATGGCATGAAATTACAGTAATTCAAATTATTTGAACTGTTATTGCATTCTTACTGAGGACAGTGTCCTGTTACAATATACCCAGCCAAAGTACCTTCTGCAGATATGTTAATTTCCTTTAAAAAAAAAACGTGAACTGTTAAATACACTGAAGAAGCAGCATAAAATGAACCATTAATAGACCATAGGTCTTCTACGTCCCAGTTAAATGCCTCATTTCATCAGCCACACAAAGAGGTGACTTCCCTACTAGTCAATAGTAATCACACCTGGAAATAAGCCAAGTGAAGAAAATGTGAAATTTAGTCTAAATAAAGGTACATAGGCAACAAAAATTTAGCTTTTGACTTGTGATGAAGCTTGTCATAGTGATGACTGCAGAAAATATTACATAACTTTTTCTGGATAAAATCTGTGTTTAGCATTCCCACTGTTAACAAAGGTTACATAAGTGTCAAATATACTATCAAAATTTAAAAAAACAAAACAAACAAACAAACAAAACAAAAACAAAAAAACCCAACAAAAACAAAAACAAAAAAAAACCCAGAAAAAACAAACAAGAAAACAACCCCAAGCCCCAAACCTATCTCACCTTTCAAGGTCTTTCCTCAGGTTTTATAACAAATGACAAAGGAGATAGAGTCAGACAACTGCTGCAACAGATAGGAAACCCACGAATGTTCCCAGCCTTTTTTAAACTCGTTTTTAACTGTGAGCTACATGATTTATTTCAGAGAAACAGGATTAGTAAATATCTTTTGGTTGGCAGATGTAAAAAAAAACCCCTTCAAAAACCCATTCGTCACTCCCATGTGGCAACTGTAAAATTATCTGCAGTAGGAAAACAGCCTGTAGAGTAATGGATGAATATGATACAGAAATATATTTAGCCAAGTATTATACCTGCATCAATGCCCTTCTGACAATGAGAACACCGAACTGAGAAAATTTGGTCTTAGATCAGCTTAGACAACTGGCCTGTGATTTCTGTAGCATACGACACAGTATGTTTGACCCTCTGATATCATTTCACTACAGAAATATGTTAAACGAAGGCAGTTCAAGGCAAATCACTAATAGAAAAGCCTACTTTCTTCATCATGTTTACTTTCATCCTGTGTAAGGTTTCTTTACCTCCAGTGGAGCATGGAGATACCCAGGCAAGCTACATAAAAGGTAGATCAGGACCTGGTGACAGCCTAGCCAAAGCAGCACTGTCTTCAAGAGGACGTGTCCCATGCTAGCTGGATTTCTCCTAAGCCTCTGGCAACCAGTAAATAAACCCAGCTGAAACATTTCTAAGTTGAGCACAGACAAATACAAATGGGAGCACAGAGTATACTGGTATACACTGTGTCCTCCTCCACAGTCTCTTTGGCAGGGGCAGTGTCAGCAAGACGTGACAGCCATGTGTGGCTGCACCACGGTCAGCAAGGCAGTCCCACCTCAACACCAGAAATGAGGCAGAGTCCTGCAGCCTCTGGATGTAATGCAGTGGTACAGACAAGGAACAGCCATGTTTTAAAGCCAGCAATAATGCAATAAGTCTTAAAAGGAAGGAAAAATATTCAGTCTCTTAACCTCTGAGCAACTTGCTTTATTGAAATTGAATATGTTTCCACCTTTAAAATTGCATACCTATAAAACCTGTTTTAAGAAAATTGAAATTCTCCATTGAAATAACTCCTTTTCTAAAAATGGTTACTGTTGCCTTTGTTGCATTTCTGTGTAATGTTTCCCTTATCAATCTTTCTGTAAGGAGGGGACCTTTTTCTGAGAAAGCCATGCTTTAAAATTACCCTAACTATAAGAGCAGGCATAAATATTTCAAACTTCTTTACTTCTGTCATTTCAGAGAAAAGACTCCTCATTCCATCAGACTAGCCCTAATGAGATGCATTTTAGGAGGCTAGTAAACCATTGAAGAAGATATGACTTCTTTTCTCTGCAGCCTCTTTACGCAAGAAAGGTTTTGCTTTGGAATTGGATTTCTAGAGAGGAGTTGATATTTTTAACCTTAAAATGAATTATTTTAATATAATTTATTGCACAAAAACCTCCTATTAAAAGTGTGTTGAATTTTCCAAAGTGCTTTGCTGTATTAAAATAAATATAATCAAGCGATGTTGCTTTTGTAAAAAAAAATCAGTTGGATTTTTATTGTCTGTGATAACTTGGCCTGTTTGGTTTTTTTTTCCTAGAACTGTTGATCTCAAAATATTTTACCTTTAAATGCATAAATGAAAACCACCAAATGAACATTTCTTTGTTTCAATACATAATCCAAATACTAATATGTGTATTTTTATACTTTCAGAACTTTCCCTCCAAAAAGTAAGCTGAACGTTTGGTGTGGATATGCTTCACATAGTGGTTTAGCTGAGGTGTATTTACATGAATAATTCAATTATTGTGAATTTATTTAAATGTAGAACTCCTTCCTTGTATTGTTTAATTTATAAATCCTCATGAGAAACTTTATTTGTAAATATATTTTAAAATAAAGGACATTTTTAAGAGCCATTTTCTGCAAATGTTATTAATTAGGAAACAAATGAAGACAGAGTTTCAGATCCAGAACCATTATATTCAATTTTATAGTTATTTGGAAAAAATATTGAAAATGGTGAGAGAGGAAGGAGGAGTGATGATATTTTTTTGAAGAACAAGTTTGTGAAACTTTTAAATCCTGTAATCTTTCAGAATTCATATCTAGCTACCTTTTTGGATTGGAATATCAGATGTAGATTTTAGAACTTTTGGTTATTATTGGACAGTACTGGAAGTTGTATGTCTTCTTCCCTGACAAATAACGAGACTAGATTTTTGTATGGCATAAGCCATTTCATAACTTCTAAGGTATGAAGTATTTTTAATTTTCAACCAGTCACAAAGAGACCCTTCAGTCACAGTATGGCATCATACTGTTATGCCGTGGAGGTGTTTCAGTCTTATATTCTTCCATGTTCACCTCATAACAAGAAGGGTCAGCTTTACAGTTAAAAAATGTTATTTTCCCATTCAGTGTTTCACATTTTGTGTCTTTCTATGTCAATGAGTAAGAGAGAATCGTAAGTGTTCACACACTTAATATTTAACTAGCTGGATCATACACTAAAAAGTTCCTGTGAAAATGAGTGGTTTTGTTACAGAAAATAATCATTTTCCCTTCCATGCTTGGCCGCATATACTAAGTTTTCCTTCTGTCTATTTCAGCATTAAAAGAGAAACACAATTGCACAGGAAAGATTCTTCACTAAGGAGATAATCTGAAAAGTGGAGAGGCAAGTTCTTGATCATTACATATATAGAAGACCGGATTAAAATGCCACTCTGATGCTGCTTCTTCTCTGGCACTGAAAGTGAGGTGCTTTTCTATCTGATTAAAGTGGCACAGGGAACAAGAAACCTTGCACCTGAATGTGCTGAAATCAAGAGTCTTTAACTTTCTCTTGGTACTGTTAAGATATACATTTTCTCATCAAGTGGTAAAATACAGAAAAATAATCTGCAGAAACTAAAAGGTGAATGCAAGGGGCCATGCCTCTGGAAAAGGAAAAAAAAAAAAAAAAAAAAAAACCCAAGCTTTTTCATTTTATTTTAAAATTTTTTTGGCNTGGAAAAGAAAAAAAAAAAAAAAAAAAAAAAAAAAAAACCAAGCTTTTCTCATATATATCATAATTTATTTGGCATACAACTACCTTTACTCTTTCACAGTGCATAAAAATGCAGATGAGGAGACAGATGCCAAAACACAAGTCACAGGCTCTTGGTTGGATACTATGGTTTGGTTTTAAATTCTAGTGTCATTTAACTAGTAAAAGCCCATAGTGCCTATCCTAGAAATCACTACCTGTTATTCCTGAAACTGAATAATTCAGACTTCATATTCAGAAGAACATCTCATTAGTTTTGGGGTTTTATTTTTGTTTTGTTGATTTAACAATAATGGTATGGGGCAAACTAATACTTTTATATATTTCTCCTAATTCACTAGGTTACTGTTCTGTTAATCAGCAGAGTGGAGTAAAGTAGAAATCAGAGCAAAAAAGGTATGAAATCACTGTTATCACTACCTTCTCATTTGCCTCACTAGAAAGGACATGAGAAATAATAATTCATAATAATTCATAATAATGCCAAGATGTGCATTGTTTTGAAAAACAGTGGTGAAAGTTTCACAGAAAACTAGAACAGGTGCATTGGTTAGGCTATTGGGCTGAGTAGCTCAGCATATTTGTCTCTTACAGAGTTCAAGAGCAGGTGCCTACGGAGAGTAGCAAGAGGAAAGGCAGCACTACAGCAACTTCGTCTTGACCTCTCTCCCAGCCCCTGACAACTGTGTGACAGGAACTTCCTGGGTTTAAGGTGACTTCCATGTTCTCTATCATTCGATGTAGATTCTTTCCGGTACACAAACTTTTCTAGCATTTTAATGATGAATAGCAGAGTCTGTCAAAACTTGTGATTAATCTTCCATGTCAAGGTCTTTTCTATTTTTAAGATATTTTGGTTGAATCAGAAGAATGGGGGGGGCGTCAGTTCCCTGATACTGGTGTAAAAATTATAATGATTGTCAAAATTTAATGCTCATCATGCAAAAAATAAAGATTATATCAGTTTAGAACAATTGGATAATATGGATAACACAATTACAGTTTTGAGGTGGTATTATTATTACTACTATTACTACTATTAATACTAAAATTCATCTTCATCATCATCATTATTATTGGTAGTAGTAGAAGTAGTAGTAGTAGTAGTAGTAGTAGCATTTTTCATCATCATCATCATCATCATCATCATCATCACCTACTACAACAGTTTTGTTCTAGAAGATTTGATTTGGAAATTTTGACTATTTCCAGTAAAAAATGGAAAACGGGCATTTCTTCCTTTTCAATGCTATAGTGCATTGCCTCAGCTTTAAGAACAAGTATGCTCTTGTACTCATTTATCCTGCCTTTAGGCAGGCACTATTTCAGATGAGTACAATTTAGCCAAAGTTTGAATGAGGGCTAGAGATCTCAAAAGTGATTCCTTTCAGAGTGAAAAGGGAAACAAAGTATTGCCCAGTGAAAAAAAGAGTGACGCATGAGCTCAATCATGTTATGAGGCAACAGAGACTCCTCCTGAGGATGAAATAAAGAGAATCCAAGACTTTACCTGCCAATAACAGCACAAGACTCTATTCTGTTTCAGCTGAAATTCCAATACTCTATCTTCATTTTCTAGTTAAGGTAGCTGGCAATTTATGCCTCAGCAATGCCTCTATCTAAACCAGATTTTCTCTATCAACAGTAAACCAAATACCCTTGCATTTCACAGTTATATTAAGCCTTTCATATGTTTGAGGCAACAACAAGAAAAATATTTTATTTTCTTGTGCTCTCATTTTAGATATTTGTTCTTAATTTTCAAGGCATAATGACTATCAAATATGATCTTTTTTTAATCCATGCTATGTAATAAAGAAGGCCATTATGCAAAATTTGTATAGCTCAAATCTTATTTTATAGAGAAATAAATTTATTATCTATCCTTGATTTTAATTTTTTTTTCTATGGTGATATTATTAATAATACTACTACTAGTACTATAAGTTCTTGCTAATACAGTGCCAAAAGTGTGGTTGCCTCAGGACAAATTGAAATTTCAAACACAAAGGCAAGAATGTAAGAAAAAATTAACAGCAAGAAAAATACTCCACCCTATTATTATTATTGCAGTTTGAATTTGAGCACCTTTATTTTAAGCATAAAAAGACTTTTTGGACAATGTCTAAGCAAAGGCTTAAGAGCTCATGATAACAATAGCATTTTGTCTAATCATTCCACATCTAAGATTATCAGGTAATTAAAAACATAAATAAACTTGTGGTCTCATAATTAGATGTAAAACACAATAAGCAAAACCATACTCCCTATTCCCCATTCTCAGAAAAAAACCTCACAAAAATATTCCTAGAGATGAATCGTTCCTTAGATTACTTAAGTCGTTGATGGTAGGTGGTAATATATTCCTAATACAATGCCTCGAGGACAGACACAGGCAGAACTGGAGGAGTACAATGTACAAGAGCTAAGGTTACAGACCACAGAGCCATGTGGTGAAACAGATCACCTATTCCCAACATTTCTGTACTGAAGACACAAACTTGCAATTTAGGTAAAATTAAGCAGCTTCCCAAAATGTCCATTTCAAGATGTTTGTAGAACAAAAGCAGTAGCAGTGGCCAGCCAAAATTGTCTTCTGCTTAGAGAGGAAGTGCTCATTGTTTGAGGCTTGGGTCTGCTGAAACTATTTTCAAGGCAAATGTATCACCAAATCTACTTTGGATGATTTTAGAATTTCAAGTTCGTGCTGTCAGATTTGGCTTGTTACAGCATGTAGTTTTTTATGGTCTTCAGCTAGCTGATGTGTCTGCCTTAAGTGGCCATATTGTGTCAAACAATTTTTTAACCACAACAGAGTCGTGTCAAGATACCTTCATTATAGTTTGGAAAATAACATCCTCTCAGTTTTAGTTTCAGTTTACCAGAAGCATCTACAAACAGTGTAAAGGTCTTCTGTGTACATGTAAAATCTCTTTGGCTTGCTTCTGACACATTTGTAGCTTTTACAGTAGTCAATGATCAGTTTAGGAGAGTTTTAGGACAGAATCTGCCACTGCTTGCAAACGGTGCTGAGGAGGTAATATTTGCAGAGGTCAAGAAACACAGCTTTCATAAATTTATGATCCTCAATAGGATGACAATGATAAAATTTCTCAAATATCTAAAAAAAAAATCATATTAAGGACAAAGTTTTAGATTTTTGTTGCACAAGTAAACAATGTTGATCACAAGACAGGTTTCTTTTTTTTTTTTTTTTGTGGAAATCTTAATATATTTCGTAAGTAATGTGACTTGAATTCTTGGTCTTATGCTACCCATTGCTTTAAGGGAAGGAGGAAGAATTGTCTGATTTGTCATTCTTCTTACAACCCAGGAAAACCAACAAGGTAACCGACTGTCTACTACAGTGTATGCTCAGATTTCAGGTGCTGTCCAGTCATTAATGTTAGTCTCATGGTGAAATTGCATTTCATTTAAAGCCCAATAAAAATAATACACCATGAACAGGATTAGTTGGAATCTGACAGAACAAATAATTTCCTAAATAAGAAAGAGGGCAAAAAATAGTGCTTTGGTTTTTAACCTTTCTCACACCAAGTATAAAGAAACCAGATAAACCACATGGCCAAAACTGTCATTCGGAGTTTAAAAGTACTTTTCCCCTAGCCTCTGACCAATGCAGAAATACTTTCAACAGCAAGAATGTCAGTGGATGTGATAAACAATAAAGTTCTTAAACTGCAGATATGAGTACTCGTTCCTGGCCCCCAGCGGTAACTCTGTCAGATGTGTGTGAGTTTATTTCATTGTTACTAAAAACACTTGCTTGTAGGATTGCATCAGTGAAAGGTTAAAGCCTTCATTGCACTCCGTCCTACAGTATGGTCCATGAAGTCAATGTGATTACCCCAGTGTAATGTTATCTCTCTCAAAGCCTTGCAGATGAGTTCTTGGAAACTTTCAAGTATGCAGTAAACCATGTTCAGGAGAGCTCTTGCTTTTTTTCTCACAGGTGAGAGAATAAGTCTACACATAGATCATCTCTCTCACATTCACATGCAAGTGAGTGATGGCGTCACAAATCAGACTTAGGATTTCTCAGTCACAGTGAAAGCCTGGAGTCCAGAGACCGTCTCAGGCTGCAATGGACTGAGAGGCTAACATTAACACAAGCACATATTAGAAGGCAAAGAAGACAGTCAGATCAGCCAGGATGGACTCCTAGAGACTTCTTTACTGCAAAAAATTGGTGTAGAAATTAATGTTTCTCTGGGCAGATTATTTGAAGCTATTAATCTGAGGCTGTTGTCCAGCCTGACCTCTCCTTAACTGCGATTTCCAAAACATTCAAGTCATTTGGAGGTGAAGCTCAAGCTCCAGCAGGAAAGTGAGTCAAAATGCAACCTTATGTCTTCCTTCCTGAGATATAACAAATCACAGGCTTTGGGTACCAAGGAAGACAAAATGATTTTGAAAATTCCTACATTAACACTATTTAAAATTGTTACCCATTCCCACCATATTTCTCTGAATTTTCTACCAAAAGTTGGTACAGAGCAGAAGCTCATTCTATACTGATGCAGAGACATTGAATAACCCTTCACAGCCACTGGTTCATAGATCTCCTTCCACAACTCTAAAGCAGTGTTACGTTCAGAAAAAGCTATAAATGCAACTGCCTCATGACAAGATGCTAATAAACATTGGTCTGGAGTAAGAGATGTGATCCTAGACGTTGTGAGAAACATTATAAATAAACCACGGAGAGTGGAAACAGCAGGTAGAAATGAAGTGAGTTATTAGTCAGTGGTAGGGGAAAAGGGAGACGGGTGGAATTAGTGGAGAAGGGACAATGAGATGAGTACACTTAAAGTGTGTCTTGCCTGAAAGATACCACATTTGGTGACTGAAGACAGGCAGTAATAGATCAGAAGAAAAAAATGCAGTATGTTAGAGTAGCACAGCGAGAAATGGGAACACAGACACACTTTTCATCACAGTTCAGAAAATATCACTCAGAGCAGTTGTTCCCTACTGCAATTTCATGAAAGTGGCAGATAGCAAAGCTCTAGCTGCACCAAAAGGCTTTAAGAAATATTGGGGAGAAAGGAAAATAAGTTATAAACATTTGGGGACAACCCAAGATTGAGGCTAATGAGCTAACAGTTGGAGAAGAGAGGCCTTCAACTCTTGGGGCGAAGAAATTAAAAACACAATAGGGAGGGGGAAAAAAGATTTTAAGCTACATGAGGCCGTTGATGGAGATAGTACCGTGGCTGAGTTCATAAAGCAGTCTGAGCACTGTGCAGTTAGCATGTTTTCAAAAAACTCATGCATGCAAAGGGAGAGGGGGATGGGCTCTGAATACTCACAAATCAGTTCATGCTGAAGGGAAATTTCAGGTCAAAGTGTGAGATCTGGAATACAGACTCATTTTCTTCACTATATCTTTTGCTTCTGCAGTTACTGTATGTCATCCAAAACTGAGACTTAAGCTAGGTGAAGTTCTGTACAGGTTATTTGTGGCAAGAAGGATAGAAGAAATCAGGATTGGGGAAACATCACTCCACCCTACACCCTCCTGCCAAATATTCCTGATAGAAAGTCCAAGAAATTATATACACCCATTTTCTCTGTGCATCACTGATTTTCAGATGCATTTCATATTTCCTTAGGCAAAGTTTCCAAGTGATGAAGTGACAGTATTTATGTGGTGTTTCCTTTCTCTACCTGAATGAATGAATCACAACCATCTAACTTTTCAGCCTAAATTCTTTTCTCATGTGTTTTAGCAACTTGGGACTGCAGCCTCAAACTGCTTGAGGAACAATATCTGTCTATGCAGATACTCAGATCAGAAATCTGAATCCCCTGACCACTCAACACTGTATCTCAGCCTGCGGAATTTTCTTTCATTACTTCTTCATATGTTGTTTATTTCAACTTGTGTCAATACATTCACATGTATCAATTACTTTAATAAAAAACCAGTTTAATTATGGGCAGGTGAGCTGTTACACAAACAACCAGCATAGCTTACCAGTGAAGTTCTAGCTAACTTTAACCGTATGATGACACAATATGTAATGAAAATAGTGTGAAGCATATTAGCTAAAAACACTAGGAGTTGGGAGATTGCTTTATGGACATTTGTTTTCTGTGAACAGTTCTGCCCATCTGGCCTACATGCTTTTTTGCTGCACAAATTCTGATGGAGGATTCATCTCTTCAGTAGTCTAAAGAAATGCCTGCAGTTTTGGAAGATGTACTCAGTAATGTAAAGTAGCTACTTATAGTCATGATAGCAGCAGGGACACCGCAGAATGGACCTTAGAACAGACTACACAGCCACAAAACCTCAGATTTATTTTGCAAACTATTTCATCACAGACTGCAGGGCTCCTATCAGAGGCAGAACTGGTTAATTCAAAGTTAGGTGAAGTATGTTTCCACAAGTCATAGAGATTCTTCTAGACTGCAGGAAAAGAAATATTTCGCATGGGTACCAAAATTTACTTGTATTATCTTTTGACAAATTCTTCATTTTTTAGCAGAACATTTAGAGGCACCATAATTGTTGCTGCAAGGGAAAGGACAATGTGCCTGGGGAGCTGGCCAATGAGGAAAAGAGATTTGAATCAGGCAGACAGTGTGAAGAAATCTTTATTTCTTTTTCTGCTATTGCTGGCAAAGACCATTAGCATATACTGGCAACTTCTGCTAGTGAAGAATTAACCCTTTTGATTGCTATGCTTCTTCCCACATTTCTTCTCAGTGCTTGATTATCAACCAAAAAAAAAAAAAAAAATCAGGAATTACAGGGAGGTTTAGTCAAGAGTTCCACCTCAGCTTCTTGGGCAGTATTAGCTAAAAATAAAAATATTTTTTATTTGGAATAAGAAAATTTAAAGGAATTGAAAAAACTGATTGACTTGTCCTGAAAGAGGCAGGATGAGATGAAGGAACAATGGGAATGGCTGCTTCATAAAGCCTTCCTTTAGAAAGAAGCTAGGTCAGGTTTAAAAGCATAACAACATAAGGCTGTTTAAAACAATAATTTAACATAGTTAAATAATAGAATACTGTTGAAATATTTGTTGTATGCAATGGGTAAGGTTTCTAAATATTACAAATATTTTTAATGGCCCTTTTTTTTTTTGTGGATTTATGTTTCCTATGGTAAATTCATCTGAGATGTTCTTCCCCTTTTTTCTGCCAATTTTCTTAATTTGTCTTTAACAAAAAAAATAAATTCCATGTGTTTTGTTAATTTTCTTGTATTTCTGATTTGCTAAATCCCTCACTAAAAGAAAGGCAGGCATCTGATTTGATTATGCCAACAATACAGCTGTTCTGTGCGGATTTTCTCAACAGAGGTCTTTACATGCCACTTTAGTTGACTTGGATAATGCAGGTACTTCTGTATCTTTGAGTATTTTCTGCCTGGAGAGCTTCAAACTGACATTTGCATAGATATTAATTTTAATATTAAAAGCTTAAATGGAAGCTGTGTAGAAGATCAGGATATGTTATGAATTCCTTTCAGTCCATTTTTTGACTTATAAAATATGAAGAATATAAGACTTAATTTGCCATAAAGGGATACATTATATAGTTGTTGCCTTTAATTACATAACTGGTTTTGGAGATGAACTCTCTTTTCAAAAATTAGTAGCAGTCATAGACAAAATTATTACAGAGTGACAAAAGCTGGTGAAGAAATTCAGAAACACAAATGATTATACGGCCTGAAATTCACATTTTATTGGTCTATGTAAAACATGACTAAATTATAACCATTAGTGCCTTCATTTTGAGGTATGTGTCTAGTTTGGCATGTATACTACCTATGGTCATCAAAAGCAGATTTTGCACAAACTTTATTAGAGTAGTATTTTGAATATTTGAGACTAAAGTACACTTAGCAACAATGTCCTTCAAGAAATATGGAACTTGCATGCCTTTTAATGAAACTAGGAATTTCTTTGGAGGCAATGTAACCTTTGAGTTTCAGATTTTGCACTTGGTATTTTAACTCCTGCAGATTTTGAATATTTATTAAATTATGTTTCTGCCAATAGCCAAAATCAGGTCTATACTTTTACTAAAGAAGCTAACAACTTCTCAAGCCTTACCCTTCCAAATGTTTTCCTTGCTTTTTATTCCGCTTTTCAAGATAAAATGGTGATGAAATTTAGAGACAATACTATTATGTTAACGAAAATGAATACAATTCTGATTTTCTTCTGCAAAATGAGGTTTTTTTAATCAAGATCAAACATTTTAAGTATGATCAACATACCTCTACTGTCATTTACAGTGACTCTCAGAAACAGGTGCAAAACCTTTGATGAATAATGGAAACGCACCCCAGAGACTCCTACAT
The DNA here is from genome assembly GCA_013397775.1 of Eulacestoma nigropectus. Taxonomy (NCBI): domain Eukaryota; kingdom Metazoa; phylum Chordata; class Aves; order Passeriformes; genus Eulacestoma; species Eulacestoma nigropectus. Next base: position 397,777 of record VZTE01002615.1, on the reverse strand, counting down.
ATTTTGTGTCAGGTCACGGCAGTGCAATTTGTCATGCTGTTCATTTACAGGAGAAAATCAGAAGTAAAGGTAATATTTAAAAGTGTGACATTATGTAATTGTCACATTTTAATGGCTTGTCAGTGTAAAAATATTTTGTGATAAGTAACTTTAATACAAGAAATTTTTTGTAAAACAGCAAAGACTGAAAGATTATCACGAAAATCCACATCATCCCTACACAGCTAGCTCTGAGGATGCTTCCAGTAGTTTACTTGTATCATAAGAGAATCTCGAGGTTTTAGAGGGGCTGTTCATTTGATGGTTGTTAATGTTGCTTTGCTTTGATGGTTGTTCATGTTTCTTTGCTGTACGCTACAGCAAAATTTTTGAGTTATTAAAAAAAAAAAAAAGGTTTGGTAGTTATTCCGCTTTTATGGAAACATTTACATACGTATCCTGCATATCAAGAACAGAGGTGCTGACCTCTGCTTTGCTTGTAGCTGTGGGAATTGACACTGTGCCTAGCACCAAAGGTATTAATTGCTTGCAAATATATGTATATTAGATATCAACAAACAACAAGGCAAGCCTTGCAGTTACTTAGTTCTGTATGTTTATTTTCATTAAATTAGTGGGAGGAGGAGAACAACAAAGATTTATCTTAGAACATAATTGCAATAGATGATGCCAGGCTGCCTGTATTGCTACTAAATACAGGATTCTGATGTGGTGAACTAAGAACTCTGAATCTGAGTTTATAACTACAATAAAATGGATTAGAAGGTAGAAGAAGATTATTACGAGGAAGAGAGAAGGATCTGTATGTCATTTTTAGGGTGTTAGCCAGTTATTACAAAAGCTGATCTTAATCAATGAATTTTAAGATATGATATGTTTCAACCTAATCTCCTACACATCTCTTAAAGAAAAAATCCTTAAATTATAGTTATGTGTATTTTAATATAAATCAATTTTTCAAGTACTATGTTTATAGAAATAATTTCACTGAGACTAACAGCAATGGCTAACAAGAATTAAATAATTTGTGATTAGATATTTATAAGTAACAAGATCTCTTGATCAGATCATGAACATCAATTTTTCCTTTTGGATACTTTATAACATCAGAATACTTATTTTTTACTTTTGCTAACTATTTTTTTTTTTTTTTTTAGGAAATCATTATCACAAGTTCCTGACTCCAGCGTTAACCAAGTCATTAGAAAGGGGAAGTATCATTTACCAAAAGGTTAGCTTTCTGGTCTAACCTTCACACTGCATGCCTGCTGAAAAATGTGAAAGTCTTCAACTTCAAGATATGCATTGTTGTTTGCAAATTCAGTCAGAAGTTTTTAAACAGGCAATAAGTGTAACTATTTTCACTACAAATAGTGCATCAACCAAAGCTCTCCTATAACACATGGTTTCATTTCTTAAATTGCTAAAAAAAGAAACAAAATGAACCTTTAGAGAGTACTATATTTTAAACGCTCCTGAAGCTGCCCCAGCAAACAGAAAAATATTTTCATATTGTCTTGCACCAGAAGCAGTATTTTGAAGTGCTGTCTGCATGTGAGTGTTTGGTTCCCTGCCAATACATGCAGATTATCTCCTAATACCCTGGGAAAAGTACTGGTGAACAATCAGACATGCACCTGTTGAGATGATGTGATAATTCTTGTCAGATTCATTCAGTGGTTTCTTGCACTTGTTTCTGGGTGGGAAAGCAGAGCGTGAAGCAGTCCACACCCTAGAACACAGCATGTTTTAACTGCTTCTTTTACAAACAGAAATTACTCAATATGATGGATGTCTTAACTCTGAAATACAAGAGACATCTAGGATAAGATCTAAACCTGCTTTAGGACGGAAGCACTAATGTTGGTGGTCTTCTTCCTAGCCAAAGGACAAGCATGAGAAAAATGTCTTGATTTGACTGTCCCAGTGTTTGCCAGTGCCTGATTTATTAAGATAGAAACCTACAATGGCATTTGCTTACCAGATCCTTTACAACTTCAGAAGTGAAGAAGCTGTAACAGTTAAGTGCCTGCACATCATGCAGAGGCACAGGGTCTAACTAGAGTACTAATCATCCAGTAGGATGCTCCCCCAATTTCTCCCCCGAATATCTGGATTTGTGCTCCAGCAGCTGAGTACCCCCACCAGCACTGAGTGTGTTTTGACTGTAATTATAACAAAGAAGCTGTAATATAGTACAAACAAAATCATAACAATAAACACTAATTCCACAATATAATGTGACATGAAAACTTCAGATGAGAAAATTCTCAACATAAATGTGGTATTAATTGTTTGATTATACCTCAATATTGGAAGCTTTTTTACAGATCACATTTTATAGCTCATACTTTAAGATCATCTTCTTTGCCTTGTAGTGGGATTTGTAACAAAGAGTATGAAAAATCCAAAGTTTCTGAAATCATTTTGAAGTGGAAGTAATGAAACAACATTTATGTTATCGTTCGTTAAATATTAGGCCTATGTGCAGTTTAATGCCTATGGGCTTAAAACCCAAGTGTTAAAACAAAATGTAATCAGATATTTTAACTTTTATCTAACTCACTAACTCTTAAAGCATGTTCCTCCCACAAACTAAGCAACATTTTCAAGATTTATAAAAATATCATTATTTCTACTATTTTTTCTGCTATAAATTTTCTAGGGCTACTGTATATTGTAATTTTTTTTAAAGTCACAATACCAATATGCACTCTTCTGTAAAGACCTTGACATATGTTACTGCTTGACAAGAGAGGAGCTAAAATTATATGAAGGGGATATTATTAAAATAAATTTGATACTACAAAACTCCTGTCAAATTTCTCTCAAACTTTGTTTCACTGGTTTTTTTTATAGAATGTTTTTTTTCCTAAGTAGAAGGGGAAAAAATAAGTGAAATATAATAAATAGACTTGATTATTTTATGTGAAAAAATTATTCTTTTTTGCAAATTAAGTCTGCTGGTATGGGTCATACTGCTTGTTTTCTAGATTTAAAAATAATATAGACTTATATATGATAAACAGAGGGTTGGAGACCCTCTCCTGTGCAGACAGGCTGAGAAAGTTGGGGCTGTTCAGCCTGGAGAGGAGAAGGCTCCACTGTTACCTTAGAGTGTCTTCCAGCACCTAAAGGGGCTACAAGAGAGGTGGAGAGGGGCTTTTGGCAAGGTCATGTAGTGATAGGACATCATGGAATGGCTTTAAGCTGAAGGAGGGTAGAATAAGGTTAGATATAATTAACTTTTATATAATTCTTTACAGTGAGAGTGGTGAGGCACTGGAACAGGTTTCCCAGAGAAGCTGTGGATGCCCCATCCCTGGAAGTGTTCAAGGCCAGGTTGGACAGAGCTCTGATTAATCTGGTCTAGTGGAAGATGTCCCTGCCCGTGGCAAGGGACTTGAAACTAGGTGATTTTTAAGGTCCCTTCCAACCTAAACCATTCTATTACTCTATGGAAATGAGAAAAATAAAACATAGAAATAGTACTTGTATTATTAATGGGAAATATAACCCCTAATCCTGAAAACACTTTGAAATGGAGTTAAACTTAATAAAATATGACCTAGAGTAGTTTGGTACTTACTTGCTATCACAGTTATTAGAATGGGTAATATTTAAGTCCACAATTAAAATATAACCTTATACATATGTGAAGTAATTGCCTGCTCCCAAAACCATTTTTATATATCACAACAGTCTGATAAGAGGAAAAGCTGCTTCCCTACAGTGCTTATGATTGTTATTGAAAAAATAGGTCTCTTTTGTGATCCAAAATAATTGCTCTGTCTGCTATTGGTTTTTTTTTGTCCATGGGTAGATTATTATCTCTGCCTTCCCAAGAATTTCCTTACAACTTAATTTTTTTATTAAAATCTGTCCCTTTGCATGCGTAGAGAAAAGGGTGTTTTCAACAAATAATTGTTATGAAAGCCTAAATGTTATAATTATTATCAATTTTATGCATATGGTATAATATCCAACTGTGATGATGAAAGGTTTATTATGTCTATACAAAAATGGAGCATAAAACTCAGAGTTAAAATGCTATTATTCAGTTATGATTTTGAAGGAGTATGTAGGCTCCACCTCTCTCTGCTGACATTAGAAAACACTTCCAAAGCCTTTATTTGCCATGATATTGTGATAGGAAAGTATTTTATATCTCTTTTCTTCTTTTCAAAAGAAAGTTTGCATAAGCAATGAACACTTACTAATTGTTGATGAGCATGATCTGATACCTGATGAGTCTAATTCTATTCAAATATGATTATCTCAAACCAGGTGGAATACAGTCACAGTTTAAGACCCTGTGAGTGTGAATTCACTGCGGAAATTGCAAAAAAACCCCGAACAATTGTTTACCCTTTCAATTTTGTGAGGTCTTAATCGGTCAATAACTTAGATAAAATTTACTTTATAGCTTCTATTAATTATGTTTTTACTTCACAAACTGGTCCAGTGATGACAAAAAACCCATTTTCTCTTTGATAAAATGAAGGAAAAAAATCATTAGGTTCCAAACATAGATCAACTTGAAAATGAATATAAAATTATTTCAAGTAAAAGTACAATGGGAGAAGTATACCTATCAACCGTCTATCATGAAGCCATCTGTAATAATTTAGGATGATTACTTATAGCAAGTAAGTAAGTGACCTAGGATGAAACTCCTTTTGCAGTTGCACTTCTACAGCGTGAACTGCAAAAAAAAATACCACTGTTTTAATTGTTATCTTTCATTAAATGCAGTTCACAGAATATACAGCCTGTGTGTGCATTTTCAACATCTGGAGGAGATTCTGAATAGGTTCTACCTCGACGTCATTGCCTCCATCAGCTCAAATAACTTTGCAGGACCAGTGTTATCACCTCCATAATGACATATCTGACCTGAGAAAATTTGCCACTGAAACTAATGTAACTATTGAGTAATTCACATGACTGCCTAGGACCTGAGCAATCTTATTTACTTCAGGGCTTCCCATATTCTTATATTTTTCAGAAGAAGCCAACAATCCCTCATCTTATTCAGCTGGTAATTTCAGAGAGAAGTCAAAAGACCTGCTCAGCTGGTTTATGGTGATAATGGTTTCTCAGGAAATACCCATTAAAAATATGTGTGTCTCAGTTGCCTCTCTCTTTGAATTTCTGGCAAGAGAAATTGTCCAGAGCTTTATATGGCTCTTAATAGATTGTAGGTTTTATTTATGGAAATTTTTAAAGGGATTTTCAGTTGGCTGGCCACATTTGATGGACTTTCATAGCACAGCTAATCTGTGATTCCTTAGTGAGTAGAAAAGTTGAGTTAAGTATGAAAATTCTCTGGTTTTGAAAGTATTTTTCACTTTTTTTTTTCATTAAATGATTACAAAATCATTCCCAGCAACCATGTAATTTGGGTATCATATACCTATAAAGATCCCATTTCAGCTGACACAATTTTATTTTTCCCTCTTGTTTATGAATTAGTACAATGTTGGCTTTGAATTACTTTACTAAAGACTTATCAAAGAGGACAAAAATATGTCCCTTGTCTGTGTCTGATATACGTTGTAGGAATTAACATTACATTTCACAGCAATTTGAATTTGTTGAATTTGTTTATGAAGTTAATTCTGAACATGAATCTGAGTTTTCAATGTAGATAATAGGCAGATAGTATCCATTGACACAAAGGAAAAACCTGCATGAATATTCTGGAATATTCTGGAATGCTTTGAACAGCTCAGCAGTAATCATATTTTTATTAGACCAGTATCAGTGAGAAAATAGTTGTCTTTTGTTCATGAGTTGTAGTCAATACAGTGCCCTCATGAGATACTGGTTTTCCTCCATAAGGTGAATTTTTTGAGGAACTTAGCTTCAAACAGTAGTACCAAAATGCATGACTGGATATTTCATTGTTGCTTCTGCAGTTGTATCTGTGGTATGAGAACCTGGTGCTCTGAGCTGGATCAAAGGGATAGAAAGTGCCCGTGCCAGTCCGAGCTCATTTAGTATTGCTTTGAAGCAGGAGAAATATCAGGTCCTGTTGCTGTATTAGGACTGTTATTTTCTTTTTAGTTTGCTTGCAAAAGAAAAATGGTAGCAATTGTATTTTTCTCTGAAGGCAAATATTGCAAGGTTTTTACAGTAATACAGGCAAACTGAGTACTCTCAAAGGTCTGTGAAGGAAGAAAGGGATTTTACTATTCAATTAACAGTTTAGATTTTTTTTAAGCCTAATTACTTGCAGAACCACAAACCCACAATACTAGCACAGGCTTGGAGACTGACTAATGACTATGAGCTCACATAAAGAATGACCTCAACACATGGACCTTTTTCAAATGCATTAAAGAAATAGTAAAAAAGGAGTTGAGCCTCTCCTCCATCAGTGTGCAGAACTCACTGAGAACTGGATGATTGCAGCTGACCAGTGGGATGTAACCCACCTAGTGACGGTAAAAGAAGATGAGATTTCCAGGTTCCATCAGTATAGCATGAGTTGAATTAGCTGAGCATTCCACTGATTTCAGCTACCTTTTTTTAACAGTGATGTTCTGGTTTTGGCCAGGGGTAGAGCTCATTTTCTTCATGATGGCTGGTATGGTACTGTGCTTTGGATTTGTGCTAAAATGATTGTGGATGCTGAAATCTTGGCTGCAGAGAGATTTTCCAGCTCTCTGCCAGTGTCCGTGTGAAAGCGAAGACTTTCACACAGATGCTGGCTGAGAAACAGAGGTTTCTGTAAACTAACTTCTTTATCTTGCAGGTGCAAGATGTTCTGCAATATTGTTATGGTTAACTGATGAAGTGTTTTGCAATGGGTGTTATTGAATCTAGCCAATGATCCTGAGAGGTGGATGGTCAAAGAACCAATGACCTTATGCCATTCAAGCAACCTAGAGGATATAAACTGGTCTGTAAATAAATAATTAATCCTGCTTTTCCTGAATTCTGCCTGCTTCGTTTCTCTCTGTCCCCGGTACAACAGTGACAAAATGATGATGATAATACAGAGGTGTTTCTAATACTGCTGAACAGCATTTGCAGAGTGTCAAGGCCTTTTTTGCTCCCCATCCCATCAGTCAGGAGACTGGGAGTGCACAGGAATTTGGGTGGGAATGCCGTCAGGAAAGCTGATCCCAAATGGTTGAAGTATCTATCCCATATCATATGATGTCATGGTCAGCATACAAAATGGGGGAGAAAGGAGTAAGGTTTGGATCTTTGGAGGGATGGCATTTGTCTGCCCAAGTCACCATTACACATGATGGAACCCTGCTCTCCCAGAGACAGCTGAACACCTCATGATAATGAGAAATAGTGAATGACTTCCTCGTATTGCTTTGCTTGAATGCATGGCTTTTGCTTTAACTATTAAAATGTCTTTATTGCAATCCTTAAATTTTTTTTATTTTTACTCTTCCAGTTCTCTCTCTGATCCTGCAGTGTGGGGGAAGAAGCAAGATATTGCATGACATTTAGTTGTTGGCTGAGGTTAAACTACAACAATCCTTTTTGGCATCCAGTGTGGGGCTCACAGCTTCAAGACAATGAGAGGTTTGGTTGGGGTGTGCTAGGTTGAATTTATGTCTGTTGTTGCTGTTTAGCAGTAAATCAGCAAGCTCCTGTGCTTGCCATGGGGTTCACCTGCCTGGCTGTACATTGGACTCTCGTGCTTGTTAGCAGCTGCTTTTTGCCTTCTCCACTCACTGCAGCGCTGTGCTGCTGATCACCTCCCTCCGCTGTGCCTGGGAATGTTCTGATAACAGCCACGGCAACGTGCCTGGGCTGGCAGGTGGCCAGGGCATCACTGCTGTACCTGTGCTGCTGTACCTGCGCTGCTGTACTGAACAGGCTGCAATTCCAGTGTGAATTTGAGTCAAAGTGTCCCTTGGATGAGTCCACAGTGGAGCACATATCCACCTACAGCCCATGGACAACCCCACGCTGGAGCAGGTGGATGCAGCTGAAGAGGGCTGTGAATTGGGAAGCCAGCAATGGAGCAAGCTGCTGGCAGGACATGTAGATCTGTGGAGAGAGAAGCCCTGCTGGAGCAGGTTTACTGGCAACACTTGTGACCCCATGGGGATCCCATGCTGGAGCAGTCTGTTCCTGAGAGACTTTACCACAAAGGAAGAGACTCACACTACAGCAGTTAATGAAGAACTGCAGCCTATGAAAAAGTTCAAGAAGGACTGTGTTCTGTGGGGAGGACCCCACACTGGAGCTGGAAAAGCAGAGATTCTCCTGCAGCCCATGAGGAATACCATGGTGAGGCAGGCTGCCCCCTGAAGCCCTTGGAAGTTTGTGGTGGACTTTAGCAGGAACCCCTTGAGGGTAACAAAGCTAGGGTCAAGGGGAGGAGTTCACTGCAGTGTCAAACATGATGGTCTGGCCCAAAGGGAGCAGAGTTGGAGATTATAATGAATATGTTTTTACGCCAGTGTTTAAGGCCTGGTTGGATAAGACCTTGAGCAATCTGCTCTAGTGGGAAGTGTCCCTGCACATGGCAAGGAGGGTTGGGACTAGACGATCTTTTAGTTCCCTTCCAACACCTTAACATTCTGTAATTCTATGAGTCTAAGTTGTTATAACCCATGACTTGAGCTGCGGGTTATAGGAATCGCTTTAACAAGAACCATCTGACCCAAAGGAGGGGAAGACTTACACAAAGCAGTGGAACAGTGAACAAACCTGAGCTGGTGTTGGTGCCCAGGAACTTCACACAGCACATTGACTCTCCTGTCCTGAGTGACTGCCATACCTGATATCCCAGAGGCACATTCATGCACTAATGTATCACAAAGTTAAATATTAAACTGTCCACAACCTCCTTGTTTCAATTACTTTCCCTCTGATACTTGTGGCCAGATAGACTTAACTTATTCTGAAAATGAAACAAAAAAATCCTAACTGCTGCAACAGACACTGAGACACACAAAGCCTAATTACTTATATTCCACTGATGGATATGTTCTGCAAGTTAGAATGAATTTCTGTCCCACAGGAGTTAAAACATTTTCAGGATTTTAAGCAATGTGAAAACTGAAATGCTATGTGTTTCTGAATGAAAAATGACTGATCTTTTTTTCTTTGCTAATAAGGCTGAGCTACAGTTTATGTGACTCAAACCAAATGTTACAAACCAAAACTGAAGGAACATTTGAGTCTTTTCGAATGCATACTAAGCACTGAAATACGTAGGGAAGTACAATTTATGGGAAAAGTGCTGCTCTGCATGCAGTTAAATAGAAGAATAACTTATGCTAAACCATCGTTTCCTTGTAAATTCTCTGAAAAGGACAGGCACTGCTATGATCACTGATAATACATTCTTCTGTACTGTCATCCCACACCAGCACCCATTCAGCTTTCCTGGTGAAACAGTGCAGTACTACAGCTCCATTTTCTTTATAATTAAGACAGTAATCAGGATGTCACTCATTACTTCCTTCAGGCTAAAAGACAGGCCTTACAACACTCTGTTCAGAAATGTCAGAATCAAGTTATTAGCCATAAAAATTATCTACAGCAGCCTGTCTTAATCTTTGCACACATATGTGCACACTTTTAACACAGCTACATAATGGCAGAGGCAATACACAGAAGACACGTAAAGCTTCGCTCTTCCCTACCTTGTCTCAAAGCACACAGCAAACCTTGCAAAATTAACTGATGTAGAGCTGCTTCTGCAGGAGGTAGGATTTTTGAACTGCCATAGTATTGGATGTCCTGCTAGAGTCAATAGAGGCCCCTTAAAGATGGATTGGGCTATTATTTTGCAAAGCTGAGGAGGAATGGCAGTGTGATGGGAGTGTACCTCTCCACCCGTATCCTCCTTGAGCATTCAGCCTACAACAGCCTAATTCAGCTCTACATCTTGCTCAGTGCTGGATGAGAATGGAAGCATAGGTGGTAGAGATAGTTGTATAAATCCAATTCTGGTAATTACAGCTCTTCTGTAAGACAAAACTAGCTTAGCTATTACCAAAATTTCTAATCTATACAGAGTAATTATTTAAAAGACAAACCCCAAAGAGAACCAGCTTGACATAAACTACTAAAGGTAGGGGACCCAGTCATTCCTCATGGCTATTATGACAACTAGCAAAAGTTACAGGAAAAATATTACCAATCTTGCCTGTCAGTGTTTTTTATGGACTGTATTTGCTCCAATAGCTTCAACATTAAAAGACTCATGGCTCCAGTACTTCCCTGACATACTGAACAATTCAGAACCTATTTTGTCTCAAGACACTCTTCAGAGACTATTTCTGGAACAATAACTTGACTTTACGTCCTGTTGAAGAAATAGCAAGCTCTTAAACCACCTGTGAGAAATTCATGCTTGCTCTAGTCCATCTCTATTCATTTACCACTCTTTCACATGCCTTGTAATTAAGTGACACCCTGAAGAGATTTCCTTTTCATGAATTAAGGCTATCTTTTTATAAGAACAATATGAGAACTACTGACATAGATTAAGTGTTTCTTGTGAAACTCATGTTGCTTTAATTTTAAATTCTACCATTTGATCATTTAATCAGACACTAACAGATTAAAAAAAAAAAAAAAATCAAATAATTTCCTTTTCACTTGTCTTCTCTTCTTTTATCTTTAATCAAATGTGAACAATAGTATTAATTTTCTGCATATTCTTTTTCATTTTTTCATCTAAGAGCGTTAAGTCACATTGTTTAGGAAAGACAAGAAATTTCACTCTGAAGTTTGCTAGTCAGATTGTTATGAATTCCATAGCTTGTCAAATATTCATTTGAAATGAAATTGTGTGATCTCACAAATGTGGGCTGATTGCACCATCATCTACACATCTTGTAGACACTTGATCTTGATTCTCCATCACTTTGTACCTTGAGTCATCATCCCGTGACACTGAAAGCCAAAAGCGTATAAGTACACAGCTCTGGAGAACAACCAGATTTTCCATCAGTCCCTCCTCTGAGGTATAAAAAGAAATCAGAAAAAGTGGTCTGCCAGTCATAATTATCAGGGGATAGGGAATTAAAAGAGAAAGCATATAGGGGTTTCCAACAGAGACCTTTCACAGAATGTGTCTGTATAGCCTACTTCTCACATTTATTACAAAGATATGAAGGTGCTGGTTAGGAATGGATGGCATCATGCTTACACAAACTCACCATTAATATTGATTCATCTTTGAAGAGTTTTTCACGACTCATTTCTCCGGTTTTGATGGAAACTTCACAAGTTCTCTATCCCTTATCATCAACTATGATAGTATAAATTAGGTTTTTTGTATTAGAAAAAAAAGAAGAGAGTACAGACCAGAAAGACCAAATGATTAAATCTATATGTGGTGACTAAGATACAAAATTTGGGGGCAATTATGTATCTGTATGATTTGACTTCATATTTCTATATATATAAACTGCACTAAAAAGATTCAGTAAAAAAATACTATCCGCTTCCTTAAGGCCTGTATTTTCAAATCAGTTTGTGTGAATATTTGTGTTTACTTGTCTGAATGGAGTTTGATGTATCTAATTTGGTTCATTTTATGTCATATGTATAGTTCATATTATGATATACCTATGTATTTAGATATATAATACATAATGATAAGGTAGTAAATATTAGTGCAAATATTATTTGTGTATATAGTTCCTCTTACAGTGAACAAATATTTTCTCTGCGTTCCATTGTTTTTTAAAGTTTTATTTTGCTTTTTAATCAGAGAAACGAGAAAGTCCTCATTAAGCCTACAAGAAGCCCAAAGAATTTATAGACTAACTCTTGTCATCAGTCTATGAACTGAAGATCCACTTTGTCAGAAAGGAAAAAGAGACCAAAAAGAAGCACTCACTGCATAGTGCTGCCCCTTTTCCAAGACACTGTCAGACTGGCAGTGGATTTGCCTTCACTTCTTCAGTGCCCTTATGGTGAGCCAACCTTACGTCAAGCCTCTTCACATATCTGTAGACCTGTAGGCCAAGAGGTACATCACCAATTTCTGTGTGGCAGCAGTATTCTCTTGACATTTCACCCCCATGGTTTTCTGAGAACAAGTTAAATTGGTCCTAGCATTAAAGATCAGAAAATGAATATCTCTAGTTCTCCAGAAATGTTACAAGAAGTGTGTTGTTAACAAGAGGGAGGGACGAGCTATTTCATACTAGTTAATAGGATGCTTTATTCCGTCCACTAAATATTTCTAGTTTTGTTCTCGTACAGCCTAACAAAAAAACCCAAAAGCCCTTTCTTTCATCATTCTCTTAGTTTTGTGGACTGTTCTGTATCAGGAAAGCATTCAGCAATCTAATGAGTGAAAGCTGAAAAATGACACATCAGGGAAATATTGCCATTGCTTTAAGCTCACAGAATTGAGATAAAGACTGATTTGAGAGAATACCTTTATTATATTATTATTATACCTTTCAGGTCATCTATTCTTACAAGCCCAAATTTTAACAATCTTTATTTTGTTTGCAACTAACTGCATGTACATATAAAGTATGTATTTTTATAGTATAGTATAAAGATACTATACATGGTGGGGGGTATTTTTCTATATTAATGTAGATACAAATACATTTGAAATGCAGTAAAATTTGAAACAAAAGCTATTGATCCACTGTCTGTTAACTTCATAAATTAAGAAGGACAACTTTTGGGTTTTATTTATGAAATCTATATCATAGATTTTACTACTGAACAGAGGTAAAAAAGGAATAAAGAATAGTGCAGCAGAATTTGTAACAAAACATGGAGGAAAGATGAGTGTACAAGTCTGGTGGAGATCACAAATTGTGCTGAAATTTAGATCACATTTTTGTGGACTTTGATGCATGTATATTTGCCTGGCTATTAAAAGGTCTTATTGGAACACTGCATAAGCAGAGGCTGAAATGTTTTTCTTTTCTTGGTTGTGGATTTAATATCTTTAACCATTATGCTACTAGGAAGTACATTACCTTAATAACAACTTAGATGGTTTGATGACAAAAATCCCTGTCTGCCATTTACATTTCCTTTAATTGAATAAACATTTGCAGCAAGTAGATTGCTAGAGTAAATCAGGGAAAACAAATCTGATCATAGCAGTTTTAAAATTTTAGCCTTCTCAAGAGAGTAAGCCTGAATCTAATATCAGTGACACACCCCTACTGTGACTTTTTATAATATTTGGATGTAAATTTGAAATGCTGGACTCAGTCCTTTTGATGTCAATTTAAATATAGCAGCACGTTTTTTCCATAAGATTAATACAATATATGGTGCAGATTGAATCTGAAACTCAGGGCTCTTTCTTCGTGATTCAAGATGCCTTAGCGTTTTGCCATGTGCCTCTAATGACATTTCTTGCAGAAGCACACAAGTAACTCGTCTCACATGACTGGAGGGTAGTCTCAAACATCTATTTCTAAAGCACCACTGTTTACATTTCGTTAGTGCCTCCAGAGACAGTCATAGTGTTCAGACTGAAGTAAAAGTCTGTTTCATCACTGTCATTATAACGATTTTCTAGAGCCTTGAAAAATGTGGACTTCTAGAAACTGTGTCTTGACACCTGTCATTCTGACAACAGAAAATATAAAGTTCCAGATATATTGCTGGCTAAGCATTTGCAGAGTAGTGTTTCTGCTGAAATAAGTTTTTATTGGTACAGCTGTGAAAATACACTGGCACAGTACCACTGAAGAGAACCAAAAAAAAACCGTATGTTGGACATCAGGCCAGTGGGAAATTTACTGTTCTGGAAGCTGTTGATGGACAGCCACTTAAGTACCTGCATCATGGCAAATACCGGTGGTACCATATAATCAAGGAATTTTTTAATGAGCTGAGCTTTCCCGTATTTGTATCTCAAATGGATTTCAAAAAAAGTCTCAAAGATTGTATTTCTTCATTTCCATTTGTACTGTGAGCTCGTGCAGGTGCACCACAGAAACGTCACAGAAACATGGGTTTGGAAGATATTTTCCTTTGCAACCAATGCTACAAGTAAATTGATTCGTCTTAATTAATACTTATACAATATTACACACCACTGTCATATGAGCAACTCTTCATCTCCCCCAAGTGGATCACTACATAATATCACCAATAGAATGTTCTAGGCCTAATTTAATTTTTCTTATTTCTTCTACATGCTGATGTAATATGATATGTACATTGATGAAACTGCTACATGTAAAACCCAAATAATCCAAAAATGCAAATGAACTTCTCACTAAAGAGAAAGTGGCTCATCTGCAGCTTTTTTCCACACAGCAATCTTTACCTATATTCATTGTATACATGATAGAAATTAATAGGTAATAAGGGAATGAGCAAGGATAATTCTATATCTGAAAGCTTTCTTCATAAAATTCCTTAGCTTTTGCTGTAATCAAACACAAGAAGAGGCACAATGTTCTTGAAACATAGGAGGTTCCTTTGGAATATAAAGCAGAACTTCATACTGTAAGGGTGACTGAGCACTGTCACAGTTTTGTCACAGAGGTGATGGAATCTCCATCCCTGAAGATATTCAAAAGCTGTCTGGACATGGCTCTAGGTGGCCCTACTGGAGCAGGGGCACTGGACCAGATGGCCTCCAGTCGTCCGTTCCATCCTCAACCATTCTTTTACCCTTTGATTCTATGAATGCCCTTCTCAGGTCTTTCAGCATATAATAAGATATATAATTGATTCTAGAAGGACACGTCACTGTTAATAAAAAGTGACACAGTCTGAACTGTATCACATTAACATATCACTTCTCTGCTAGCATGTCTTCCTCTACGAGCTACCAAAAAAATTGTGTCAGCATACCCTTCTGATATTCCCCTCTTTATATCTGCCAGTATTCTTTGGCTTGGAGTGCTAGCAGGAGCTGCTGTATTATATTATCTTCATTACTCTTCAGAATACTTTTCTGGCTGCTCCCAGAGGAAACTAATACATGTATCTTTTTCATCGCATGAGACATGAGACTGGGAAGGCAGAAGAAGAATACAGGTAAGATCGTAATTGAGACGTAACATAGCCATTAACCATATAGAACCACTCTGTGGTTAGCAGGTATATGGACAAGACTTTCAGGTGTAAGGATTAAACAGTTTACAACACCAGGCCTTATCTTCCAAGTAAAGATATTGCAGTGATTAAGAATCTTCTAAAGAGATCTTAGATGTGTAGGCAAACATGTTCTCTGTGTGGGTCGAAAATTGCATTTAACAGTGAGTTGTAAGTGCTATTATCACGTGAAAATGACACATAAAAACAGTAGCTTGAGCTTTAGTTAAAGTTTTGAAATTTTAATCCCATAAAATGATGGCAAAGAGGAAGCAAAATGTTGGAGTAGATGCTAGTTATTTTGGAAACAGACAAAGATAAATAGGTGGTATACAGAAACAATAATAGTGTTGGAGCCAAAGCCTGTCAAAGTACTTGTAGAAAAAAGAATTCTTCTTCAGTTTTTGATTAGACAGTTGCTGTCTGTATGTCCTGGTTAAAAAATTCAATGTCCCTTACTAGTCCTAAAATTTAAGTACCTCTCACACACTTACAAGTGGACCTTAAAGGCATAAGCTGTGAGTGGCCCTTCAAGACTGCAGATAATCTTGTGTTACCTCACTCTATGCACTACATTTTTTCCAAAGCGGCAATCTAGTACTTTTTCTGTGGTTTCATATTCATATGTAATTTGCTCTTGAATAGATGACTTGGAATAGCAAAGAGCAAATTGGAACAGTAGAACTCACATGTGCTTTGCTCAGCTGTAAATGGTCATGAAACGCAGCAAAGATTTAAAAGATTGAGTACTGCTGAAAAAAGGGAAAGGAATATAGTCCTGATTTTTGTGTATGACAAGTGGAAATGAAGTACTATGTAAATAAAACCTTGCTTCCCTAACCTATAAAAGGTAAGCAGATTACATTTGCTTCTTCAAGTTACTAAAACGCCTTTTCACGTCTGGCAGACAAGGAATTTCCAGTGTAATTTTAGAGACTTTTTCTTAAAAGCTTTTTGTTTCACTGCGGTTAAGAATGTGAGTGATCAGGTGGAAGTGTTCCTTTTGCTTTTTATTGAGGCAAAGGCACTTTTGTCTCAATGGGCACAACAGGATACAGAGAGAGAAAAGAGTGAGTTTATTTCTCAAGTGGAACTAGCCTTGTTTATCTCCTAGTACTGAGCATTACCATCAGTTTTGCAAGAATAATAGATATTGAGATTGAGAGCCAGAAAGAATAAATCTATGCCAGTGTTTAGATTTCTGTATTTGGCTTGATTAAGTATCTCACGGAAATGGATATCTCTATATGACATTACACATATGGCAGGAGATGGAAAATTGACAAAGTGTTGTATTCCTTACAGCAAGTCGAGGAGTCTCGTGAACGTGCATATTTATTCAGGTATTAGTTAGACAATAATCAATCCGTTCACTAAGAGAAAATATCAAAATTTGCTGTTTGCATTCAAACTGCAGTGTTTTGCAGTGGCTGTCATTCATCTTCCTGAGGCCCCATCCTTACTGGGACCTCTCTCTAAATTCTGTCCACCAGAGCACAAGGCTTTCTTCCTTCTTAGTAGAGCAAGGAATAGCTCAATTAAAATATGTATTTCCACAGACAGCCAAAAATGAGCAAATTTTTTGACACCTGCAGAATTGTTTTGAAGAAAAACACATGGATTTCTGGGGATTTCAGTTATTCAGTGGTATACTAGAAAACATCCATACAATATAGATATATTGTAGCAAGACACAACAGTACATTATTTAAAACAAACAAACAAACAAACAAAAAACCAACCGTTTCTCATCAAAACACTGCTGATTAAAAAAAACAAGACAACCTAACCTAGATTCTAAATAACTTCTTTTCAAACATTTTGGAAAAAAAATAATGTTCTAGCATAAAATGGATAAAATTAATATGGGTTTTCTTTTTAGATTTTATTTTTAATAGTAAAAAGGCAGAACATAATTTGCTTTTAAACAGACACAGAAAAAATAAAAATATTATCCTAAAGCCTGTATTCACAACCAAATAAAGATAAAAATCAAACTCATATTTCTGGGGGATTTTTTCTTTTCCACTTATAATGTCAGGCCATCTGTCAGACATATAAAAGGGAATATTTTCATGAGATGTTTACTTCTGTAAAGGATAGTTTTCATAGCATTCGGAATTTTTTAAAGGTCAGAATGACATGATTGCTGTGGTCAGAAAAGAAACAATTATACTTCTGTGTGGAACAGATTGACTCTTCAGGTTAAATCTTCCTTTGGGGAAAATTTATGGAGTTGACTTATATTGGGTTATATTGATTTACGTCACTATTAGGGTCTCTGCCTATTCAAGATATATAAATTTCTTTTACTGATAAAACGTACTTTGTACACCACAAAATAAAGCTGGGCTCAAAATTGTGTGAGTGATGCTGAAAATCAATACAAATTTTGTAATTAACCTACTTTTCTTAGCAAGATAGGTCTGAAAGACGTTGAATTTATTTTCTGAAAAGAGAAAAAGGAGAAAAGGGCCAGGCTTTTCTGCAGCTGAAACAACTATTGTTGCATCAACAGAATAGCACACGGATTTCTGAATGCGGTTTAAACTACTTTGTTTATTGAACAATGTTGTGGTTATTTTCAAACTGTGACAGGTGTAATTAGAATATTTCTGCTACAGAAGACAGTTCTTCACTAATTTGACTATATGCAAATAGAAATATGTGAGTAAGCTACACTATCACCTGTATTGCATTAAACACAGAGGAGAAATGTACAGCTAGAAATAATCACGTAAGATGCTGATTTATCAGTATTAATAATCTTTTTTTTAAATTCTGTATCTATAAAATATTTGTGTATGACAAGTAGAAATGAAATATTTTGTAAAAGCTTAAAAAATAGGTTTTTTCTGGAATCAATATGCAATCATAACAGCTTATCATGGAAACATATATTAATATATTCCTAACTTCATTTGATATTCAAAGTTTTTTCTTACTTTTTTATTAGAAAATTTTCTTCCGTCATCTAGAAGAAAATATACCTGCAGAAAAACAAAGAAAACTTTTCACTGTGAAAATCAAATTAATCTTCTATTCTTTAATTTTAAATCAATAACAACAATCCAGCAGACAGTGGAGTTGTGCTGCGATGAAACAAATGTTGCACAGACTATCTTACAACAGTGAAAATTTAAATCCCAATGTGGAAGTAGTTTTGCTAAGAGATGCATCTTAATGCAAGTAGAAGCACGCACTTTCTCTCATGTTGTGCATTGTCTTTCTTGGAAAAAAATACAATTTTATGTCTTTTTAAGACCTTAAAAGTTTTCAAGAATTTCCACCACAGTGGAATTGATCTCCTCAAGACACGAACCCCTCAAGATTTGAGTCAAACTTTGGAGTTTTTTTTAATCGTTGTTAATCAGTAGCTGCAGCTGAACAATTATGATTAAGCAATTGCAGTGTGAATGTTGTATTCTTGGTTAACATTTTGTTTCAAGGACGAGGGAAGACTCCCAGGATGAATGGACTGTCTGGATTAGAGCCACCAGGAGTGAAGTCAGGACTGAGCAGTAACTGGGGGAGAGGTAATTCCAGCAGTGGGAGATCGTCACCGCCAACTCAACGATCACCTGCTCCGAACAGGCCCCAGAGTCAGACGGAGGGAAGAACTGTGCCTGCGGACTCATTAGTGGGAGGAGTAAGAGATATAACAAGCAAATAGGGAGTTGAGTACTACTTGATGAAAAAGCTGTGGAAACTGTAAACAATGAATGCTGATGCCTTTGTTTGTTAAAATGTATAAATAGTGTAAAGTTTAGATGATCAGGGAGCCAGACTTTTCTGTGCTACCATGCAGCTCCCTCCTTTGTGTACACTAGGATAAAACACAGAAATATCTTGCCTGGGAGTGTGAGTTGCTGTTGCACCAGGCAACAGGCCCATGCTCAGGACAACAACAGGATTCCTTTGAATTACAATGAAATGCATGTTCACACTTCCAAAGGAATTTGACAGATCCAAACTTTGAAACAAGGTATGTTCTACGTGACAAAGTCTGAAAAATTTCCATGAATGCTGCTTATATCATCTGCCTGCAAGAAAGCTTAGAAGACTGATTTTGCTAGGCTGCTCAACTGTAACTTCGGAGAAAACACTTCACTTCTCTGTTCCATTGCCTTTCTTCTAGCAATATTTTTAATTTCTTTTTCCCCCATCCAAGACCTTTTATGCAAGATGGGTATAAAAGCCTCCTTTTTCTACTGCTCATTTTGTGAAGATGGAAAGGCTTTGTGCGTAGGAAATACATATTGACAAGGCTGTTTTTTAGAGAACACACAATATGATGAGTTATTTGCAATAGGCTCCAGTGGTCTGGAAGCAGTATGACACAAATATCCAAAACAACAATCTCCTGAAATGTTTTATTCAGTTATAGACAGGGAAGTAAAGAGCAGAAGCATAGCAGACTCCAGGATGAGATTTTAAATCTCAAATTTTTGAAGAGGAAATACATTTGCTTCTGTTTTTCACTCTTTCAGTTTTACAAGTTGTCATGGTTTTACACTGGCCAAACGCCAGGCACCCACAAAAGCCACTCACTCTCCCTCCTCTGCTACAGCTGGGCAGAGGAGAGAAAAAATTTAAACAAAGGGTTCATGAGTTGAGATAAGGACAGGGAGAAAACATTCCAAGGGCAAAACAGGCTCATCTTAGAGGTACAAAATGAGTTTAGTATTAATAAAATCAGAGAAGGATAATGAGAAGTAAAATAACCCCTTAAAAACAGCTTTTTCTCCCCCCAGCCCCTCCCTCCTTCCCACTGACAGGTCAGGGAGACAGGGAGTGGGGGTTTGGTCAGTTCATCACCTGAGTTCTTCTGTTACTCAGGGAGAGGAGTCATTCCCCTGCTGCACTGTGGGGTCCGTTCCCATGGGAAACAGTTCTCCATGAACTTCTCCAGCATGGGTCCCCTGTCACGAGCAGCAGCCACACCACACCTGCTGTGATGTGGGTCACTGTTCCGTGGGGTGCAGTCCTCCAAGGACAGGCTGCTCCAGCCTGGGAGCAAGGGCGCCCTCTCTCCACCGGGTCTCCCACTGGATCACGGCCTCCTCCAGGCATCCGCCCGCTCCGGCATGTGCACCTCCCCCACGGGCTGCAGGTGGATCTCTGCATCCCCCGTGGATCCCCGTGGGCTGCAGGGGCACAGCTGCTTCCCCATGGTCATCACCAGGGCCTGCAGAGGAACCTCAGCTCCGGTGCCTGGAGTACCTCCTCCCCCTCCTTCTCCACTGACCTTGGTGTCTCCATGTTGTTTCCCTCACATGTTCTCACCTCCTCCTCTTCTCTGGCTGGAATTAACACCACACGTCCCACTTTGTTTTGATTTTCTTCTTAAATCTGTTTTCACAGAGGCGTTGCCATCATTTCTAATTGGCCCTACCCTGGCCAGTGGCATGACCATCTTCAGAGCCATCAGAGATTAACTCTGCCGGACATGGAAGCTTCCAGCAGCTTCTCACAGAAGCCATCTCTGTGGCCCCCTGCCACTACCAAAAACCAGGTCGTGCAAAACAACACAAAAGTTTTACTGCTCTTCCTTGTTTTGGATTGAGTTGGTGCAGTGCAGCCCTCAGATTTGTGATTTTTTTTGCTCCCTGTATAAGGGACTACTGTTTTTATGACATACTGTTTGTCAACACCCTATACTTACAGCACACTGAAAATGGCAAAATACTGATAATGTGTTGTGTAGTATGTCTACTTAGTTATCAGCTAAAATAATACCTAATATTAGCCAGATTTTGGCTTAAATAATAACCTATGCTTAAACACAACATCCTTGTCGAACTAAACACATATGAAACTTGAAGTTTTTCTAGTTAAAGCAAGATTTTACTTCCACGAGGTCTGGAGTTTTGGTTTTTCTTTTGGTTTTTGGTTGGTTGGTTGGGGGGTGGGGCCTGGTGTTTCTGTAAAAATAATAGTTGTTTAACAAAAATATTTAAAGGGATTTTATTACATTTTTATTTCAACAACCAACACTAAATGTAAAAAATCTTTCTATTAAGATTCCATATGCACACTGAAGAAAAGTTTTTCTATTTATTGGCTACTATACTTGCTCAAGTTTCATTACTTTTTGCAATTAAGTGCTATTTCACAGGATTATTTGGAGAAACAGCACAGAGTAAGAAACAGACAAGGAGAGATTTCTAGGCCAGTAGAAGACAGAATCAGTCATTTATTCAGCTCTTAATATCTGACAATAGCAATCAGTTCTTACACTGTCATGGAAATGAATGACAAAGCATGCTTCTTTAAGAAGCTGCTATGTGTAATGTAGCATCTGCTATTCCTAACATGGTTTTTATTGACTATTGAAGCTAATATATTTGATACATAAAACACACATAGAAAGCACATAAAATGACTGTGTCTATACTCCCAGGGATGTCCATGGGTTGCAGTGGCACCTCATTCCCTCCATTTTATTCATTTCATAATTTGTAGATGAACAGATATTTCTGTTTGTTATCACATTTTTTAAAAATACATACTCATTCACAAACTGTTGTATTCAACATAATACTGGTAATTTTTAGACTCATCTGCTGCAACATTCTACATATCCCATTATTCCTAATCTCTCAGGAGCTTTTATTGTATTATTCTGGGATACTCTGAGCAGATATTGTTCTCTTGCTAGTTTATTTTTAATCTGTCAGCTGAAGTTCTACCTCAAGATAAAGCTCTTTTAGGACTTAAAAAATTAAATAGTTCTGTTTTGTGAAATAAACAGCAATCAGGTGTTGTGAGGCCAAAAGTAAGAGATTATACAATGAACTGTTAACATATGCAATCCTGATAAATTTGAAATTGCCTAGTAGGAAATTTTAAGAACTGAGTAAGTGGATTTTTCTCAGAGCATTGTGGCAGAAGGACTGAAGTTGTAAACATTATTGCCATATCAATTCCTTCCATCCCTAGAATGATCTTTAGCACTTCATGAATTCCTATTGGACACTGAACAGGTCTAGTGATTAGAAAAGAGAGTGCTAAAGGAAAACTAGACTTCAAGTAAAAGTTTCAAGTAAAAGCTTCATATTGAGGTACCTTATGACTTGTTATGATAACCTAGGTGGAAATATGACAAGTTTGTTCTCATTTCATTAAAAACAATGCAAAAATATTAGATATACTTATAATGTTATGGTATAACTAGAAGGTTATATGAGATCAATGCACAAAACAAAGAGCATAAGCAAGCTACAAGCACCAGGTGGCAAAGCACAAAAATATTACAACCAGGTACAGACCTAATATTTAAATAAATAACTGGGAGAATAAAGAAAATAACAGGAAGACTAGAAAAGATGAGCCAGCAAGAAAGACTGACCTGTGAATGATGTTAGTTTTGAAATTTTGTTACACTGTGCTGATAAATCTGGTCTAGAAAAGTTATGTTTAATTTTGGTAACTGAATGTTTTAAAACTTTCTAGTGCACTAGCAGCTCAGGGAGATTTATTCCAGATGATTCTTGTTTTAACAACAAACGTGAACTTTAAAAATATAAATCTTGTTTCTTTTCAAAAATATTTGATAGAACTGGTTTTTGAAAATTTATTTAATTATCATCTACTTAACATTTAAATATCTCCATCTCTAGAGTAAGATAAAACTGTGTAAAAAAAGTTTGTGGAGGAAATTCAACAGAAATTATTTTTTTTTTAATGTCAGCAAACTGTTTGTTTTCTGAGGGAAAATTAATCTCATGCTGTGTGCTTAAGCAGACCACAAACCTTGGAGTAAGAAGCAATCACAGTACCAAAGCTAGCTTTCAAGGTCCTAGTGCCTCAGAAGCACCTACTTCGGCTCACTTGCTTTTCAGTTCTCAGCAATTAATGTCTGAAGGGATACCAGAGGGCCTCCAGTGCCTTTTCCTTTCTTTCCAGCTTGTGACAGCAATGAAAATAGCCAGGTCTTCAGCCACATACACCCACTCTCTCTCTTGCAATTTTCTCTGATGGGCAATACGATCTGTCCTAAGAACACCAGGTGGGAATTGTCCAAAGATAACTCGTTTCTCATTGTGATTAGATTTATTGCCAACACAGAATGTAAATATTGCCAATGCAATATATAATACAAGCAGTTCTAAGGGGTTATGACACTAGGCAGGTTCCACTAGATACATACTGGTTTACAGACTTTGGCCTAGCAGAATGCACAATTACAAAGCAACAAAGAACCCATGGAGCTACTTCAGGATTTTATCTCTCTATGTGACCATATCATAGCTCACCATCCAGCAGCTGCTTGCATTTTGCCCAGTTGGCCCAGTCTCCAGCAGCATTTTATACCCTTTTGCAGGCCGATGTAACAAAGTCAATCCCAATGATAACGGCTCACACATCTGTGGGATGAGAGCATTCAGACAGTTCTTCCTGTGATACCCACCTTGCGTTCTTAGGACAAATCATGTTGCCCATCAGTGGAAGTCGAAGGGTGGAGGGTGTGGCTGGGGGGAGAGAACGCATGTGAACACCTGCTCCAGTGCATGATCAAATTTGTAGTCTATAGCCACCTTCAAGACTTTTAATAGACATTGTTAGCTTAGTGATTGATTGCAGCCAGAAGCTCCAAAAAATGAGCAAATATGGCACTTCAGAAACATCGAACATCATATGCAACAGTGCAGCTTGTAAGACAGTGATATCTACATGCTTCTGACCCTGCTGTGGATTGTTATAACTGAAATTACCTGGTTTGTGACCTAACAGAAGAAACCATTCTTCAGAGATTATATGCTGCTAGGTTTTTGTTACTTAATTTTATTAAAATTCTTCTTGCAAGAGCTAATTATTTCTTAATGTTCTTTAATAATTTCTTAATATTCTTCAGCAATAGATAGAAGTATACAAATGAGTACCAGACACTTAACAGAGCGCATGTTTTCTTTTGATTGATAACTTGTTTGTTTATTTTTGTGAAGTGAAATCTAATTTGAATGAAAATAATTGAGGGAAAATACTAAATATGTATATATAAGGTTGAAAAATTAGAGTAACCCTTTCATTGATAAATACAGATTTTTCTCTTTCATATATGCAGAAATGCATCAAGGCAGAGATTTTGGTTGATACTTGGTAGGTGTGTTCACGTGCAGGAAAGGGGAAGGAAATTGGCAAAGAACTTTTGACTCTTGCTTGACCTGCAAGAATTGATAATTATTGGCATGGTTTCCAAAAAAATTCAGTCATACCATTAAGGCTTTTTTCTCACTGGCCAGCTAAATAAAGTGGAACACATTTATTTTCATTGTTCTACAGACTATTCACTCATACATTACCCATTTATTCCTACTCTTCAGAGATTTAATCACAACACTACAGTGACATAGATAGAAAATTATTTCAATGTGAAATTACGTGTCTGAACAAAACAGAGGAGGCAGGCTAATAAACAAAACATCACATAATAATTAAAAGTATTTTGATTGTAGCTGAAAAGACAACACAAGACATGACAATTCTGATTTCTTATAAAAACCCCTTAGGACGGTGGCTCGCTAATAAAGCAATATTTATGGCCTTTGTGTCAAAGACCTGTAATGATATATGAAATTTAAGAAAAGCAACATTAATTAAGCAAGTACTAATAAATTTCCCTGAGTGTGAACATTATATTTTAAGATAAGAATTTCTAATTAGGTGAGTTTTTGAGCTTCATCATCTTTGTATTTGAACCAAAAGTTGAGCTTAAAGTATCTCATTTGTACACCTTGCACTGTACAAGTGTACAGCAGCTTATCATCTTCTTTGCAAGATAAAATGAATGAATGATTCTTCAATTTGATCTTCAACCTTCTCTATGCTATGAGGCCCCTATCATTTATAATTTTGGATAAAGGTTATTAGAGGTACATTCTTGTCTATTTCTTTTAGTATTTGCATTTCAGTCCTACCAATCTGTCTAATCTTTTCCAAAGTTTTTGACATTGTGTTTTGTCCCTTCATAGAGTCCAGTCTAAAAATTTCTAAAAACAGAATAATTATTTTCTCTTTAACATGATTTCATATGTCAGTAAGTGCTACATCATTCTAACTTTGCGGAATTTGGTGAATAACAATTACATCTTCATCTGTATCACTGCTTTCGTGATTTTGTTAAAATGTTTTGTTTCATGGCTCCTCAGTGGGATTGCACTTGTTTCCAGGTAGACTGATGAATTACTGAGAAGCCTGCTAGAGATCAACTGAAGAATATTATTGGCAACTAGTGAAAGAGACCCAAAAGGATCACAAAAATTCAACACCTGTCCCTGCACAAGACAGCACCATGTGCCCTAGGGCATTGTCCAAATGAGAAAAGATGTTCATTGAGACTCTCTTTAAAGCAAAGCAGGAGATATTAAAGAGAAGGTAGGCCCTGTCTGCTTCACTGTTGTGTTTGATTTCAAAGCTCCATGTAGAAAAGACATGAAAGAGAATAGTCACATTTAGCATGAAAGAGAACAGGTTGCTATTGTTCCATGATCTGCAGAATTAGTATGGTTACTAGTCAGTCTTCCATCTTCAGTTGCTTGGCTTTTTTACACATGCTTGTCATACTGCGGTACCAAGCATGGATTCAATCCTGAAAAAAGTTTGGCACTGCAAACCTATTTATATTGATGTAGGCATCAATTATGTTCATTACTTTAATTCTGTGGTATGAGCAGAATTTCTGGTGCAAATATCCTTGGAGTTCCTTAAAATAACATCACCAAAATAACATGGAAATATATCTTTGGTATTGGTACTCTCCACTACAAAACTGTTGAACTATCGGTGAAAACGTTTCCTCCACAGTTGCTTCTGTTAAGAAATTATCATATAGGAAGTACGGTGAGGGTGGTGATAGAAAAGTTAAAGATGTAAAAACTATGCAATCTATGGGTATCTTGCCTCCTTGCTATCAACCAGCAGACATTTCAGATTCAGAGTCTGACCACTGGCTGAAGATTTGTTATAAGTGCAAATACCTAAAAAGAAAAAACCTTCTTTCCAACAAAAGACAATGAATGCCTGAGAAATGCTGTGTTTCATAAATATGTTTTCCAGTCTTTTAGTTAAATTTTTATTAGTACTTCTCAGCTTTCACTTACTTCCACATACTATTTTGTATATATCCAAAAACAGTTGGTTTGGTTGTGAAAATGAATTTGTTTTCTCACTCGTGGCTGTTAATAGACAAAAGACAGAGGAGATAATGGGTACCACAATTGTAAGAATGATATTCAAACACATACATGAATTTTTATTTTAACCTCTATGAAAAGCACAAGTACTCATGCTGTGAATTTGTGCCCAATTTTACCAGAAGCTTGGACAAATATATATACAGGGAAGTAATTTATATAATTATTGCTGGAAGTTACCCCAGGTTGGGGTACATAACTGAGGGAGTAAAAGTACATAATAATCACCAGAATTTTAGTATACAGTAATTTGCTTTGGTTCTTCATAAAAGCATGACTCACATAACCACAATCACTCATCCATAAGGCATCATGTTCTGTTACTTCTGAGGATCGTGAGCTTTAATACTTTCTAAAAATATAAATATATTCCTCACAGAGTTCAAGCTCTGTGCCCTCTGTATGTGGATTAAGTCCCATTGATAAGTAGGTAGAAACATATGCAGTTTAAAAAGTCCAGTGATTAAATTGTATTATAAATTGCAAGAAAACACAATTTCAAATGGAGTCATCTTGTTTTTAGACTGCTTAGAGTCAGCTACAGCAGGATATCTGACAAGATAAATTTTTTCTCCTCTTTTGATCATGCAAAATGTCTCTTTACTGCCTGAATGTGGATAATATATTTTGTCATTTTACATGGAGAAATTTTGCTTTCTTAGATGGCCAAAAATTCTTCACTGTTGGAGCGTCCAGATAATATTGTTTTGTCTGAAAAAGCTTTAAAGAATTAGATATTTGTTTATGTTTGGAAGACTCCAAAACTAAACTATTGGTAGATCATTATTTCCCACTGAGTATTCTTATTCAGAAGACCTTTTTATTTTAAAGGATCTTTCATCATATTGAATTGCATTCCAAGTGTAAAGTGCACTTGCATAACTGAAGTGCTAGGCACACAGCTTAAAAAAAATGTTTCATTTGTTTTTCTTAACTTATAACATGTGTACTTTACCATTTCCTAAGCACAGCTAACCAATATTCTGTTGACACCATATTTGTTCTGCCAGTAAGCTTACTGTCAAACACTTGTAAAGAGACACTTGCAAGTAATGAGATTTCATTATTAAAGCTCTAATTTTTTTTGTGCTGAGAGGTATTGTCTATGATATGTGGAAACCTGAAAATGCTTATTTATATATGAGGTAATTATATTCATGTCAGCAGTCCCATTGAGTTAATGAGATTATTAACAAGAGAAAAGTTGCTCCTATTTTGGTGTTTTCAGTATTAAACCATGTATTCTGTTTCTATGTTTTCAAAATCTTAGAAGCTGTTTAAGGAGCTCTTTTCCCTCTAGATCTGCACAATCCTAATTGTTAGACCTATATGTTACTGAGTAGAGATATCCAAGTCCTTTAAGCAGCTTTAAAGATCTAAGCCTAATATACTTGATAGATGCCTATGCTAATATCATCACTTTCTCTGGTCTCTGTGCTGATTTTCATAAGCATTGCTAATCAGTATGACAGAACAATATGATTTCTTTTTTAATCTCAGGAGTTCTTAGCCTGTCTTATATGTGGTCCTATATCGTAAAACATGAAAAACCCACACAATTATCTCCCTTCTTTCACAAAGGGTGTTTCTTAGATGTGAATGATTAATTTTCTTAGGCTTCTGCTCGCAGAAGTGGGATTGTCTGGCTCCTACTGCGATCCAATGCAGGTTTTTGATTCCCTTATTTTTAAGGAGGCCTTCAATTTCCAAATTGGTCTGAAATGTTGTGTTTTGTTGTCTGGATGCACAATCAGAAAAATACACCTTAATTATGAATTCGAGGTGAAATTACTTCATAGTGAATTTGCAAATTGGAAATAATAACCAACATTCTGCTATTACTGCGTTGAGTAAGATCTATGCTTCAAATACCCACAGGAACCCTGCAAATAATGCTTTTATGGTTGGTGATAAAATAGTAGAGTTTTTCCCCATGCAGAAATTTTGCACATGATTGCAAGCTTATACAACCGGTAAGAGAACAATGTCTCACTATGATACATTAGCTTGCATCCCTCAATGCTGTAAAGATCAATGTTGGCTGCTCTCTTATTTACTACTTACAGATAGACACTTAGTTATTTTATTTTGTCTTGCCCTCTGACAGCACAGAACCTTTTCCCATTTTCCCTTCACCAGCAAAGTCTCTCAAGCCTTTTTTCTAAAGGCAAGTTTCAAAAATAACAATCAATAATGAACAAGATCCTGTTTATGGGTCACTTGAAGAAACTCAACCCATAAAGTTTCATGGGACCTGGTGGGCTATGTCTAAGGGTCTACAGACAATGCCCTTGAAAGGCTGCACTGTATATCTTCGAAAGGTCATGAAGATTGTAGGCCATCTGCAACAACTGCAGAAAGGGAAATGTCACATCTGTATTCAAAAAAGTCCAAAAGGATCATGCTGGGAAGTGCAGACCAGCCAGCTTCACGGATGCAAAGTGGAGCAAGTCCTCTTGGAGCACATTTCTGGGTACAAGAAGAACCAGAATTTGATGAGAAACAGTCAGTGTGGGCTGCTGAGGATGTAACATGCATGACCTTGTGATAAAATGGCAGAATTTGGAAATGAAATAGGTAGATATAATCTATGTCTATTATCTTGGGATATGGTGTTGTAGGTGTATGGACAAAAAGAAGAGACAAAATTAGCTGGATCATTGTAGTAGTTACTGGTTCATGTTTCATGTAGGGTGCAGTTTCAGGTGAGGTTCCTCAAGGATCTGTCCTAAAATATATGCTGTCTAAAACACTGTGAATAAGCCAAAAGGGTACTCACTCACGGAGTTCATAAATAAACTTCAACCCAAGAGCACCAGTTAACACACACTGGAGGGCAGGACAGTCATTCAGAGGAACCTGACAGAAAACAGTGAACAGACCAACAAGAATTACATGAAATTCACCAAAGACAAATGCAAAATCATGCATTTGAGATGGAACAATCATGCCTTCTGGTACGATACAGACCAGGGGCTCATCAGCCAGGGAGAAGAATTACAACTGTGCAGTAAGAAAATATCAGCCAGCAGTGTTTTTGGGTGACAACTAAGAGCATTGTTGTCTTGGGTTGTATGAACACCACACTCAGAAATTGATTATACCCCATTGCTCAGGACTTGTTAGTCTCTATGCAGTTATCAAATTCAGTTTACAGTCTCCCAGCATGGGAATGGTGCTCACAATTTACAGGAGCTCAGGGACAGTCACTGAACGGTGAGGCTGGAGCACTCACCCAGTGAGGAGATGCTACAGGGCATCTTGGAGCAGAGACATCTTCAAAGCACCTGACAGAAACCCAGTGCCTATGAGGAAGGAATCAATGGGATGGAATCTTCACAGAGGTGCCTGCAGGGAGGAAGAGACACAATAGATATAAATAAAAATGGGAAAGAGCTCAAGTGGACATATGGAAAAAATCACTTTAAGTATAATTAAGTTCGAAGGAGGTTTCCAAGAGGAATGGCAGACTGTCTGTTCTTAAAGATTTCCAGGAATGGATGCACCTTGGTACTCTGAGTACCTTGGTCTGAAAATTCAGTGCTGACCTTTATTTAAGCAAGATACTTTCCCAAAGACAGACTCTGATTCTGTCAGAGAACTCTGACTCTAGTTCTCTGATTAAATAAATTTGTGGGGTGAAGAGGGGAGAGAGTAGATCACTCTTAGTAGAAAAATCATATGACAGAACATAACATTCTGAGTTAGTGTTGGCTGATTCACTGATGTATAATCAGCATACCATAAAATAGAATAATGTACATTGGGAGGGATTTCTGGAGTTCACAGTTCAATCCACAGCTCAAAGTAGGTCCAACCAGATCAAGTTGTTCAGGATATTTTTGAGCAATAAAATTGACTGAGACAAGATGCCAAATATGTATTTTAAACTATGAAAACTGTAGCCCTACCTCCCCATGCTAAATAATAAAATAAGAATTTTGACTGCAGATTATGACAGTGAGTCATCATGGCCCAGTTTTTATTTTGAGAATTATCATTTGTGGTCATAAGGAGTCTGCATAGAACGCAAGGAAATCAATTCATCGGTCATAACTTGGCCTTTGCAATATATCAGACATAGATATTAAAGTGACCTAACAGGGCTGAAGTAAAATTCAGCTTTGAACGATACGTTTCATTTCTGCTCAGGAAAGAAATGGCCTTTAGGAGACTGTGGGAAAGATTTAATCTAGGTCTCATGGCAAAGCCACACAAAGGATCCTCCTTGAACAGCAACAGTAAGAAAGCAAATACTTCCAAGAGAAATGTGGAAGAAGTCATGCTGTCAAGGTTACGCAAGAAAAATGTTTTCAAAGATCAGTATTCCTTCTGTGGAATTCAATGCAACTTTACACTGCACAGTAAGAAATTTGAACTTTTCATGGATATGAACTATTGTCTTTATGGTGTTTAGCATAGTTTCTGAGTCAGTTTCTATATCTTTAACTCTATACTGCATTGCATATTTTAACTTTAGCCTCACTTAGAATTGATCTACTGAGATCAGACTAGTTTGCCTGGCTACCTTCCATCTCTGCCTTTTAGTTTTCTGTTATCCTGAAATATCTGCGAGGGGTTAAGTGAGACAGCATTGTGTGGCACTACAGGAACTGATTGCTCGGGCTGCTTTAGAAACAATGCATGAAAGATTTCCCCAAAGGCTGTGGTTTTTTGGTTTGAAGTCTGGAAGAATAGAACCGCTGCTGTGAAGCGATGAGGACTGAATGAAAAGACACTCTAGAAGTGCTAGTCCCTCTTGAAACAGCTTCTTATTCCCACTCAGCAATTAAAATTTTCAGCTGCATGTGTCTGGAAATTGCAGCATTATCCTACTGTCTGATTTACCAATTATGAGGGAAATAGAGAAATTAGGACCATTATAAAAGTTCTGTTGTTTTGAGTTTTTTTTTTAAGTTGGACATCTGAATCTCACTAATACTATTTAAATCCTTTCCTGCTACATAGTTTTAGAGGTAGTTTGAAGAAAACAAGCAAACATACAAACAACAAAAAAATCTCATGGAAAAACTCCAAGCCAAAATAAAACAGAAATGGGTGTTTTGAAAAGTTACCTTGAAGAGTAAAAGTCCTAAGTGCTCTGTGTGATTCATTAGCCAAAAATCAAACATTTCTGCAATTTATTTCTTTAGCTTCATGCCCACTTCAGTTCAGGGTCTTATCTTCTCTAAATATTGCAGACCTTGGATGCACACCAAGTAGATTTTTCCCCATAGAAGCACCAATTTCTAAGTGGCCTTCTGCATTTTTGTCAAATAATAATTATATGCTGAAAAATAGGGCAAATTTCTTCACTCTAGAAATTTCTAATGAAAGCGTTTTTTTTATCCTCCCAGAATAAAAGAGATTCTGACCAGCAATTAAAAATATCATCTTGATCTGACACTCTTCCTGAGATGGATGTACAGTACAAATTAATTATTTTGCCTTTCCTTAACATCTCTCCAAGCTCAGCTCAACAACAAACTAGGGAGTCAAAGTCCTAGTTTAATGTAGACAATGTCTTCTCCTGCACTAATCTTTAATGAATGAGCAAAATTCCAGTGATTTATGCCAAATTTATGGATGGGGTATGTTGAAAGGCTCAAACCAATAGTGATTACTAGCCTAGTTTACACTGATGATAGCATGAAGGATGAGGAGAACAAAAAGGTCACGGCACAGGTAAGAAAAGAAAAAAAGAAACAACAGTAGAGGGCTAGGGAGTAAGCCTTCCTGGGAATGAGGGTATAAAAGACAAAGTGCAGAGAGGAGCACAATAAAGCAGTAATTGCAGAAGTCTGACAAGTCTGTAGGATGTTTGGGGTCCATTGATTTAAGAGAACTTCCAAATGTGTTTGAAGAGGTTTTATAATTTCTTGTGACTGCCTGACTTGCAGGTCTAGTTAGTGTGCCTAGGTTAGTGTGCTTTTCATAGTTTTGTCTAACTGTAGGTCAGGTAGTAGATTATCAGGTTTTAAAATCTCCTACAAATGATGCAGCGAGCAGTAAAGTTTCAAGAGCTACATGTATCATGATTCTGCCCTTTCTTTCAGGAGTGATAAAAGAGTCATGTCTCACATTTGTTTCACCTCAGACAATTCTGTGGAATTTCAAAAATGTATCTTAAATACTGGAGTGAAAAATATGTGTTACAGTGAACACATTTAGTTTTGTCAGGCCTTTCTTTAAGAAAAAAAGAGTTCATGCAGAGTTCTAACATCATGGTCCTAAACGTTATGGATTACCACAAAAATTTGACACCCTGCACATTTTCATTGGCAAGAAATTTGCAGCAAGTTATCACTTTTTTTAAGGTCTCTGGATGTGTTTTGTGGGGAATATTTGTGCATTCAAGGAAAGAAAAGAGCTAACACGCTTCTTCAGAAAACCTCCAAAATTAGTATCTTTATTGTTACTAACAATAAGGCAGGAGATATTTATTAGCAAAAAGCAAGGGACAAAATTTGAAACCGTATCTTCTCCGTGACCTGGTAAGGGGAGGTCTGACATCGAGGAAAAGATGCCATTAGCCTAATTAATTTCCTCTGATGTATTTGGCAAGATTTTCCTTCTTTTTGTTTGGAATGGCTGTGTCACTAGCCACAAGTAGAGGTAGCACACACGCCCACAAGGGAACCACCAAAGTTTCTTTAGCAGCCAAGTGGTGTGAATAGCAGGCTCCTGCTTCTTCAGCCTTTCTTCCATATTCACTAATGATGCTGGCCCTGCTGAACTGTATAGTCTGCTCTCCTGCTGCCACTTATTTCCAGCACTCTGCTCACCACTGCAACAGCAATTGCAAGCCTGTGATGTTTCTGCTGTGGTTTTCTTTGCTTCCTGAACAGGACTGAGAAAGAAGCTCATTAACATTGCCATGCAACCCATCAGAAAGCAAAAGCACTTACCCGTGTCTCTTTGTACTTTTGTAAGGGATGATAACTCCTAGAGGTGAAGAATCCAAATAAAGTTGATATTGCTGCAAAAATTCAGTCCATCTTTCTCTTCCTTTTTCTTCCCCCACAGTCAGATCAGGTGAAATTCTCCACCTTCATACACGCAGTATGTTGAACGTAGAAAGAAAAATGTCCTATTTAGAAGAATTCAGAATTGGAATGAAAGTAAGTCTGTCATCGTGTTATCCATCATCTATGTGCCCTTGGCAATTTTGTTTAGTCATATGTCAAAACTAAGTGAACCAGAAGCAAACTGAAAGAATAATAAACTGGAATGAGAACAACAAAACAAAATAAAGGAAAACAACCCAAACAAACAACCCAACCTAAAAAGCTCAGAAAAACTTGTACCAGTCTTCTTTTTCCACAATAAATTGTTCCAGTGTCACTCTACTGTTTCTAATCTGATTGTTTTTCTATTCAGTTCTTTTAACTCTGCTTGCTGTTGAAATACTCTGAAAATGTGTAGATCGCAGCACCATCCCTAGTATCACTTTAGTAGTTGTTAGCACAGCAGATTGTAGATACAATGAATTTACCCACAACAAGAATCAATACTGAAGCTGAGCTTTCAGGAACTTACCATGTGTAATTAAAGGTTAGGTCAACTAACATGTTGTTCCTCCCTCTGCGTGAGTACATGGGGAGGTTTGAGAGTACAAAAGACACATTTTTCCTAGACACATTTTTTTTTTATTTCCAGTATGACTAGACTTGTGGAGAGGAAACTGAAAAGGGAAATCTCTGAATTACTCACCATTTTGTCTAATAATTCTAGATTTCCAGAGCATCTTTTTTCTTCTTCGTCTGATCTTGAAAGGTGATCTTGGGAATCAGATCACCAGAGCTGTCTAGTGATACATGATCTTAAGGATAATCACTCCTTGTTGGAAAGTTTCATGCACTCTTCTTCCTATTCCCTCTTTGCTGCTGCCTCTAGCTGTTAATACGAATTCTGTTTTGTTGAAGAATCTCATTACAGTCTCCTCTGGTACTCATGTCAGACTCTCACAACTGGGTCTGATCCCAGATTGTTCCTTGTTTAGGAGTGAAGACCTTCAGGTTCTTTCATACTGCAAGAGAAAAATCCTCCTTGGGAGAGAAAAAATGCATGCCTACCCTTTCCTGATAGAGAGTGACCTGTTTGCCAGGGTGCAGCCTAACCTCCCTCCACTGACCACGGAAAGCAGGTAGGGCTGCCACCCTGTCTTGCAATGACTTGAAAACAGGAACAGTCTTCCTACTCTGGAGCCTTATGTAGGATAAATACTGTACGTGGTTCTTGAGCTGCTCTCTCTTTGTGGTCCTTAATTAACAAGTGGGGTATCTTGACAAGACTCTTCTGAGAAGGCTTAGGTTTGGAAAATTCAGACATTTCACTCTGGCTTTTCTGTGACAAAGTCCATTAGTGTTTGTTGCTGAAATGCTGGATTTTACATGGAGCTTTAGACCAGTGATGATGGCAGGAGATGGGAATTCATTGAGCAGACTGAAAGGCAGTCATATTGAAATCTCTCTCTAACTCCTCACACCTTTAGTGTAACATCTGATTTCATGTAAGTGTGTGTACACTTCTGTCCTGAGGATGTTCAGATGGCTAAATAGAGGTCTTTTTTTGTGTGATTATTGGTATCCCGCTGCACTGACATTTGATGTATTCTTTTGTTGGTGAATGAACAAAATAAATATCTGAGTCAAGAACAGTCCTTAAAAGCAGTGACTGAGGAATTCAAGAATTGGCATGAAAAATGCAACCGGTGGGAAATCTCTTCCAGTCAAAGCAATGGAGGATTGAGAATCTTGTTTTAGCCCCTACTTTGACAAAGAATCTGTAGCAATCTGAATAAACCAAGGATTTCCTTAGGCCCAAGGGAAAAAAAGTGTTCTGTAGCTTTCCACCTATATTATTTTTATTTCAAATTCTTTGGAACAAAGGCTCACATTTACCGCATGTCTGTATGCTGCTTAGAACAATTAGATGCTGGTCTAGATTTGCCTATAGACATTCCCAACATTTCAAGTATTTTTACTTTTTAATTATTATTTTAATGATATGCATTCCCTTAAGGGAATTTATACTATTCTAGTATTTCTCTTTCCTATTACAGCTCATTCTTAATCCACTTGAGTTTCACTCCCAAAAGCAGCATATTCAAACTCACAAATAATTACACTTAACAATTATGTCCTCTTTTTGCCTATTTTTTTCCTGTTTGTTCATTTATTTATTTATTTTAAGACTGTGTGATTGTGTCAAAGAAACTAATAGCTAGAAGACCATGGCTGTTAGCAGGAGATATGTACCTACCCTTCTCTGCAATGGAGGAAAACAATTTATCTGTGTTTACTGTTGCCTAGTGACTTTTATGTTTGTAGCTCACAGCACTCTGGATCCTGTAAGTAAATAGATTTATGTATTGTTGTGTCAGGTTACAGGATTTTCAGTTTTCTCTGCCTGAAGATGAAAAATAGGAAATAGGAAATGATAATTTGGCCAATGAGCCTTAAAAATATGTGGTCTTTGCATAGCAATTACCTTTCTCTCCAAATATACAAAGTATTCCCCATAATGAGAACACATTCTGAGTGAAGTGATATATAGTTTTCATGGAGACCTTGAAGCAGCAGCACACATGTTTTGCCTCTGGAACACCATATAGGACTGAGCTTGGGATCAGTAGCTGACTCAAGAGTTTCTGGAGTGGTCCTTTTAGCTGCTGGGTTAACATAAATCTGGAGGAAGAGGATAGGCATTCGCTGAGATTAGTCCCTTGCAACAGGTCATACAAGGTAAGTCATCCACACATAGTCTGGCATTTTTTTAAGGTTTAGAGAGTGAATATGTAGACTACAGAGCAGCCTAGCAGCAACATAAAAAAGAATAATACTTGAAATCAAAAAGCTGAAATCTCTTCCTGAGGTGTTAGGAGCATTTCTGTACCCTACAGATGCTGTGTTTCAGATGAATAAACACAAATGGTATCAATAAGGCCTTAGGGATGGTGCTTGCACTTCCAGTTGGTCTGGTTTTAACCAAGTGCCTGACGTGGTACAACCTGATCCATGCAGGGGACACGAGATCTCATGTGTATCTGCTTGCACTGGCGAGGCAGGGCTACTTCTTGGACACAGCAGGATGTAAAGGAGAAAACATGGGGTCAATTTTTTCAGATCCTTACTTAGCTGCTAGAACTAACTCCTAATGTTCACAAGCAGGACACATTCTGCAAATTCCTTGAGCAAATACAGAAATCCTCTCGGGATTTTACAAAGACAAAATTTCCCAGAATTTGTCTTGTGAGAACAGAAGCTTGTAGTGATGATAGTGATCACCTTCTGTAATGCCTAATTTCCTTGCTGTATTGTATTATTTTTCAGTCATTCGCAATGATCTTGTACACAATTTTAACTGCTTGCCACACACAGAGGAAAGCTATTGCTTAAAACTATTAGAAGAAATAAGTGGTGATTGTTTCCCATCCTGCTTATCTATAATTTTCACAGGTTATCACAAGCCACCAGATAATTCAAACTCCACAGTATTTATGAGGAGATTAATATCCCACTTTCATGACATATGTGCAATTGCTTCTTTAGCAGGCTTGTGTATTATTTCCTATGTATGTATACTTCCTATTAGCATGCTTACTCCAAATGAAAAGCAGTCACTAACCAGATTAATAATGTTGGTACTGAAGCATAATTCAAAATACATTGATGATTGCTTTGTCTGGGGAGGCACGACAAATTAACAGAAGGGGTGGAACAATAAGGGTAAGTTACAGCCTGTTGAGGCTTCATGTGAACTCCCTCATTCGGAAGGAAAGCAACTATCACTAGCCTAATTCCGAAAGGATTTTATTCAGCTCTACTGGACTGAAGTCATGTGACTTTGAAATTAAAGTACCTACACAGGGATTCAATAAATGCCTTGCAGTGGGATTAACCTCTGGTGAAATAAAGCATTAACTTCACTCTTTTCTGGAGGATCTCCATTTAGAAAAACTGTCTTATAATTGCAGATGAAGCCAAACACAAAAGCAGAATTAGGCTTTCAAATGACTGCTGACATAAATGTGGTCAAACCCTGTCAGTCAGCAAAATGACAAGGTATCTCAGTCCTCCATTTCTAATTTTTCTAAAGCTTAAGTTTTCATAGAAAATATAACTCAGAAAAGAGGGCTTTGTATTGCTTAAAATTATTAAGTTAAATTAAGATGAAACCATTTGAAAATGTTTTTGGCATTTTTTGTGTATCCATGTGGAATGTAGCCATGAATGATGGCAGGGGCCTGATCTCCTGAACATGCAAGAGAAACAAGATAAAACTCTCAAAACTATAGGAATAGAGACAAAAAAGTACAAATTGTGTGACTTATAAAAGCGCTAGGCCATAAGTGTAATATTGTAAGTATTTCCATCACAATTTAAAATATAAACTAGAAGCAATGCAAGTAGAAAACATAATAAATATCACTAACTGACTCAGTGACTGAGGTGGGAAGCTACTGAAATCTATGTGTATTGTTACAGCTTCCAATTAATTAAAAATCTGCACATTCCAAAGTAAAGTCTACTCAGAAAAGTTAATAGGTGTGAAATTATCGACATGAGTTGCTTTTGAAAGTGAAATAGCTACAGTCCAGGCTGAATAAAAAATAAGTACACTTTCTAACAAGATGCAGTGCAGTCACTCCTCAGATCCGTTGTCAATGGGTGGTCCTTTGAATTTGTTTAGAGAAGGTGATTTTTGAGTGCAAATAAAAAAGGTGTCTACGCATATATACAAATAAAGTATCTGAAGCTAAAACTCTTTAAAGCAACAGATGCTTTCTTGTGTCATCCAGATGCATGCTACTGCAAAAATAAAAATGTATTAAAACAAAACTCCAAACAAAAACCTGTGCAAAGTAACATACTTTATACATGGTCTTTCTATTAACTCATAAAATCAAGCCAAAAGATTCTGAATCCAAACTAACAAAACAGAATTACTTTTGCCTCACTTGCTTTGTAATGTATAGTATTGGGATATGCCAGGGTGTTTTTTTTCCATTGCAGAAAACTTTGGCAATATGCATGCCTTGGGACTGATTGAGCTATGAAATGCTAGCAGCACCATGTTTCAAGAAGTGATCAGGTGCCATGAAGAGTCATTTTAAGAACAGTTTGTTTCATTACAGTTGCTA
This sequence comes from Eulacestoma nigropectus, assembly GCA_013397775.1. Taxonomy (NCBI): domain Eukaryota; kingdom Metazoa; phylum Chordata; class Aves; order Passeriformes; genus Eulacestoma; species Eulacestoma nigropectus. The sequence goes on along the minus strand of VZTE01002615.1, from coordinate 359,404 downwards.
ATGTGGTTGAGTCTTTATATGGGCAGTACAGTACTTCAACTTTGTTTAGGTAAATCAGAGATATGTTTTGGGCAGATTATCTCCTAAATATACAAGACAAGTATTTTCTTCAGTTTTGTAGGGTTTTTAGTTTGTTTGTGGTTTTTTTTGGGTTTTTTTTCCAATTTAAGACTATTAAATTTGAAGGTGAACTGTCTCGTAAAGTTGTGAACTTACTGTCTTGTTCAGAGACGCTGGAACCCCAAATATGGATTTTGTGAGTATTCCAGCAAAAATACAGTTAATTTGTCAAAAGCCCTTTACAATGCCACTTCCAGAAATTACTAAGGGAATCCAAGCAGGAATCTGCAATGATTTGCATACAACTCTGCTATCCTAGACTGCTCAGAAAACCAGGGAAAATAATGAGCCACTGGCAGACCATAAGACCTGGTGATCCATGACAGAGATGCCAGTACATCCATTTCACACACTTGTGTCTATGAAATTACTCACCATGCATTGCATGTCTCCCTACTGATGTTACAAGAAGCCTGCAGCTCATTTTGGTGCAAATAAATCTGTGCCATCAGTTGACCGTATTGAACTTGAGAATGGTCAGTTATTTGTGCACTACCCAGCACTGCTCCATGTCCACATGGAGATTCTCTGCCCAGCTGGGACCAGTCTGGTGGCAGAAGCAAGAGGTTAGCACCCCAAAGCACCATTCACAGGATAAATGGTGCTCAGATGTCCCACCCGCACAGCTGGTCTGCCTCCACAGAACTGGGAAGGGATTTCCATGTGGCATCTACAAGCCACGAGTGAAATAATCTTGCCTATAGTTAGCTGGGCTATTTCTGTGCCAAATCCCATCTTTCAGGTGCCACCTGCCATCACTTTTCGGAACCTTATAGTTCATGCAGTCATGAATGACACCAGACAAGCTAATAGCCCAAAGTGTGCCTCTATCCCTGAAGCAAAGCTCAGCAAGTTTAGGACATCGGCAATATAATCAATTGACCTCTATATTGTTTTTCGGACAAGGTATCATGTGCTTCCTGGCACCTCTGTGCTGCTCTTTGTCCTCCTAGTTTGTAACTTTTGAAGTAATGAGCTTTAGCAACATTTACTCTTTCAGACAGCAAGCCCCACCTAACTTCTGACGGTTACGTTTTCCTGCACAGTTAACGGGAAAAGGTAAGAAGTGATGAATTATATGCCAGAAAATATGCAAAAATTCAAATCTCTGTTGTTAAGAGGAAGAGCTGAATGTGGTTTGATTCAAATGTACATGTAGACCAATTTTCAGCAAATTTACTTTGTTGTACAGAAATCAACAAATAGGAAATTCAAATATAACTCAACAGCTCAGATTGTATGGTCAGTTGTCAAGTCTGTGTTACCAATCCTACCAGTACACCTATTTAAATGTTTCCTTTAATTATAAGAGTATTTACATTTCAGAACTATCCAAGACTTTAGTGATTTTTCTGATGACTTAAGTCTGCATCATACTTAAATTTCATAAATCTGGATGCTGATTGGACAGACATAGGAAAGAATGAACATTCAGGTCAAGCCTTCGTGAAAAGAAAAAGCTCGTAATTTTAAATGTACATTGACAGGCCCTCTTTATGTATCCAACAAGAAAGCCAAGCAGGTAAGGCATGGCCACGTAACAAAATAAGATCTAGTAACTTTTTTAAAACCTAATTAAAACCTGATGCTGTATACCTCATAACAATTTAATATTGTTAGAAGCTAATATTGGAATGCATAACAGAATGTATTTCCCTAGGAGTTGTCAGAAAAAACTATAAGAAATATGTGTTACTATTAACTCTGAAAAAGTTCTCCAAATTTTCTTTGCTTAACTTTTGGATAATGTGTTACGTCCCTTGAAATTTGGACATTTATGCTACTGATCCTATTGTAACTAATAGTTCTTTTAGTAATGGTTGGATTTTCTTCCTGTAGAATATGGTAAATAAAAAATTCTAAAGCAATGCTGACACTTTTGCTCTTTCTGTAAAATATTTGCATTTTTTTGTTCCTGTGTGACAATTTGAGTGTAACTTAAACTAAGGAATTTATTTTTTATATGTATCTCAGTGAGGAATCTCCCCCCTCCTTTGTAAAACTTTGAAAATAATAAAAACAAAACAAAACAAAAGATTTTCTACTTTTCAATCAAACGCCAGAATTAATAGAATCAAGCTGTACGTGTGATTGTACTGCTATATGCTCATTATTAAAACAATCTGAAGAATAAAGTATAATTTAGGTGATCTCTACCAGGAAATCATGTTCTTCAGAAATGAAGGAATCTGTACTAGCATTTTGGCCATCAGCAATGTAAAAGTCACTTCAGTAAAAAAGAATCTAAGAAATATAATCTTTTTATGTTCAAGGAGGATCAAACCCCAAAAATGAATGAAGCTTGTGTCCTCTACATTAAGTTGCCTTCAAGTATTGAAAATCTCACCAGCAAGAGCCGTATCACATAAATGTGTATTTAATAACCTCTATGAAGCCTAGTATGAAAAAAGGTTTAATCATCAGAGTTGATTGTCTGTCCACTTGAGCACAGGATTATGTAGCTTAGCATTGCATGGAATAAATACAAAGAACCTTGAATCTTGAGGACAGTACCAGAAACAAACTGCTTTAGACACAGTTTCACTGACACAGTGAGGCTAAACTGGGTCTGTTGGAGGAGTAACCAAGCTACAATGAAATGAATTATCTATTAATACGCCTACAAGAAAAACTGCTTGGGGCAGAAAATTAAGTACAGTATAATATATGATATGACAACAATTCATAACAGAAACTGAAAGGCTGATAAGTATTGTTGGATTGGCATTTAGCACTTTCCATGAGATAAATACTATTAACTGATTTGGATTTGATATAGTCATTAACATGTAGCCTAATTCTACTTTTACATCACTATTAACCAGGATTAAATCTAGTCAAGTCAACAGCTCCACTCAGCATTTCCAGGCTCCCAAATATCAAATTACAAAAGGTAACTTATTGATGGGGGGGGGGAGGGCAAATTATTCATTTCTACTACTGGAGCCTCTGTCCTGAAGAACAGGAAATATGTGAAAAACCTCTTGCATATGGAGCCTTCAAATGAAGAGTTAGACACTTGTTATTGAAAACTGAAGAAGTGAAAGTTTCTGCAGAATCTGCCACGGACTGTCCTTAAGTTCTGCAGCCATGACTTCAATTTTTGTAGCACATGTTTCTTTAGAAGGATGGAGCACCTCTCCTATGAGGAAAGGCTGAGAGAATTGGGACTGTCCACTCTGGATAAGAGAAGGCTCTGGAATGACCTTACTGTGGCCTTCCAGTACCTCAAGGGAGACTACAAAAAAGATGGAGAGAGACTATTTACAAAAGTCTGTAATGACAGGAGAAGGGAAATTGCTCCAAACCGAAAGACAGCAGGTTTAGACTAGATATTATGAAGAAATTCCTTATTGTGAGGGTGTAGAGGCTCCGGAACACGTTGCCCAGAGAAGTTGTGGCTGTCCCATCCCTGGGAATGTGTATAACCAGGCTGAATGAGGCTCTGAGAAACCTGCTCTACTGTTAGAAGTACCTGATCATGGCAGGGGGCTTGGAACTAGATGATCTTTAAGATACCTTCCAATCCAAACCATTCCATGACTCTATGATTCCATGAAATGTCATCAGAAATCACGGTAGAAAAATGCATCAGTCTGATATGATGTGGTTTAAGGGGCAGTCAGTATCAAATTAGTATAAAATTATCTTCAAATTTTTCTCCTTTGGAATGTCTCTAGATTTTGATTTTCAAAATGTATAATTGTTTCACAAAGTTAGCAGAGTAGGTAATATACACGAAGGGTAAGATTTGATTTCCATGTGACTAATGGAGCTGTCCACTATTTTAAGCAGAAACCTGTTAGGTTGATATTGTGGGGGGCAGAGGGAGATGATGAAAACTAGCATAAATATAAGAAATAACTATCATTAGGTATCAGAGTTAACAACTCATTTGAATAGATAAAACAGCTGAATTTTGTGAGCCTTCAGGCCGTGTACAGACTCTGGAAGTCTGGTTATGTTGATTTTGCAATTTGCCTGAGTTGTGGAGAAACACTTGCAAAACAAACCAGGTTTTTTTGAAGATTCTGCTACAAAACCAATGCCTCCCAAGAAGAGAATAGAAGAAGTGTGTCCCTACGAGTATAGATGTCTGTTTCCCATTGTTTCGGAACAGCTGGTCTTTGTTCTACAGGTAATTACATAGGTATTGTCAGAACCTGCTACCATCCCTCATCCGGTAGGGTTTTACATGAGGAATTCTGTTGATGCTCATTATTACTGGGGATCAGTAGCAGAATCCGGATGTGATTAACATGAGGCAAAATCAATGGGAGAAGAGGGGTGGGAAAATTTAATAAATGCATAAAATCTATAACTTTAAACACATACGCAATCTAAGGACTTTTAGAAACATTGATTTCACCAGCAAGGTAAAGACTGCTGTATACTCCAAGTTACACATCCTACACTTCCTCTGATAGCCAATAAGCAAATATCCTAGAAAAAATTTATGAATAGTACTACAAAAACAAGTCCCTCGTGATAATTTAATACAACTGTTTTTAAGCTTTCTGGTCCCTTTTTCCTCCACTAAGTTGCAAGTTTTTCAGCAACTAGAAATTCACAAAAAGACACATCATCTCAGTATCTGTTTTCTATACAATACAATTTCAAAGCCACAGAATACAGCCATACTTAGGGAAAATGCCTGTGATTTGGTGGTTTGTTTTTTTTATTATTTTATACCTTCTTCCAACAGTTTTTTACTACATTTGACATATTGATGCAAGCAGTATTTTGGTTTTCCACTTCTAGTAATAAGCTGCTTTCTTTCTCACTGTTAAACATATTTTTATATTTCAACAGCTGCCTGATAAGAGGGAAGGCAGAGATATATTTTGGTTCTAGTCCTATAAGAGGCTTTTACTACCTTTTAGTAGATGTTATGAATGGACTTGGCTCTCAAAAGTTAAATAGACTGGTAATTAACTAAGAAAAGGTTAATAGATCTTAATAAAGTTAAAGGTTATAATTAAGATAAAGGGTGCTAAAGGTGTAATGATGCAAACCAGCCATCAGGTGGCAGAGGGTTCAATGGCACTAAAATCAAAGAACTTTATAGAAAGGCTTGGTACAGGGTTACATCAGTGCCTCAAGCACGGATTGGACCACCGCACTGACCCATCAGAAGGTCAAATTCAAAATGATTGGTCAGGAATGCTCCATGGATAATGACCAATCATGAAAGAGAAAATGAACCAATCAACAAGCGGATCCAAAATGGACCAATCACCATTCACAAGAGACAATAAGAGGGGACTGGGCCACACTTCATGTTCGTCTCAGGGTGACGCTCGGTTTGAGGACGCTGTCAGCCCGTGGGAATACCCAATGGAGTGCACCTGTTGTAATGGTGTCAGCTGGGCTGTTTTATCTTTTGGGCTACTCCTGGAGGATCAGTTTTTCACGGTGTTTCACCTTTTTTTCGTCCTGCTTTTAAGTTTGTTAATTAATAAGGCTTTTAGTTTTTGATTGAGATAAGCGGACCCCTAGCCATTTATTTTAGTAGAGAACACTGGATACCTGTAAATTTCCAGTGGGACAGTTTGCTTACGTAGTCTTGAATTGCATTAACATTAGGGTTTCCTGGCCAGCTTGCAGTTTCTCAGCTGTGTGTTTAGTTACACCTTGAGTCCCTGTAGGACTGTTTGGTTATGGTCATGTGAAATAAAGTAACGGTGGCTGATGTCTGCAGCTGGATTTCAAAGTATCTGGATAAATCTGGTGAATAGTGTAGTTTGAGTAAAAAAGAAGTGGGGAAACATGCCTCATTTCTCTCTTTCCTTACTAAGTTTATATTATAGAGCTGAGAAACGCTTTGGTTCTGTGCAGCTCTTTTTTCACTGTTTGTGATGTGTTGTCATGTTGTGGGGTAGTTACGAAGCATGGCTTCATGGCCACCTGTGCTGCCTTCACCTTTACTCCTAGAGACACAGAGAAGATCTTAGCAAGAGACTGAGGAATGGGGAGATAGCTTCAGTTGGTGTTCAAGACCTTTGTTCAACTTGGGTATGAGTAGCTCTGGGCTCCCCACATGGATCCCTGGGACTTTTCCAACACACAGGTGCTGTCGCATCCAGACATCTGTGAGTGACACTGCTGCTTTATTCTCTTCAGCCTAAGCACCCTTCCCAGACCTGAGGGGCTGGTAAATTAATTGAGCTACTGCTGTGGCACATTGCTGATTTCCAATTGGGTGGTCTCTAGGACTACAAAAGGATCTTCAAAAGAGGTTGATTATGGAGAAGTCCATAATTGAGTGTAGTACTGTCTCATATTTCTTTAGCCTTGAGTTTGGATGTGTGTCTCATGGTTTTCTCACCTACCAGATCCTACCAAGCCTTTTCTCTTTCTGTGCTGGTATTCCTACTGACTACTAGGAATAAATCTGTAAGCTGATGATGTAGGTGCCTGGCCAGACATGGCTTTTCAGAGTGCCTGGATGTTGGATGTCATACACAAAAGTGATTAATCTTCACCCTCCTCTGCAGGTGGCATCTGATGAGGTGTACTTTGCTTTTCTGCAGCCAGCAGCCTGTCACCTGCACAGTCACTGTTTTTTCTAATGAGCAACAGAACCTACAGCTGGAATGTGTAGATACTCAGGTCCATGTAGAAGGGAGGAAAGTTAAACAGAAGGGTTTTCATTTTAGTGAATTGCATATTCTGCAATGCACAGTGGTCTGTTACCTTCTACACTGCTTAAAAGTCTTTTCAAGCAATGCCTTGTTATAGGGACTCAGCAGTGTCTGGGTAGTCAAGGGTGACTTGGCTGATTGCTGGAAACAAAAAACAGCAAAAGACACTGTTCAAGCTTTGCCCCATGAATGCAGATGACCCTTACATTATTCATGTACTTAACTGCTTTTTTACTGGTGTAAGTGTTGTGTTGCCTATATCTCACCTCCTTATTGTCTGGTTTGGCTTTTGTATTTTCAGCTCAAAAACAGCTTCTTGAGACAGGGGATCTGTTCAGGATCTGCTCAGTGTCCAGTGTGTTTACACACTTATCTTGTAAGAGTAATTTGCAAAGGTGACCAAGGAGAAATTAGAAAAGGTGATAGATTTGGCCTGTGCTGCACAGTCTGAGTGACTTTATCACTGTCCCCCAACAAGATCAATACACTTGGACCAGTAGTGCTGCTGCTGTTGGCGCTTCATACAGTGGTTTTGCTGCAGAAGATGTTTCCTTCCATTGCAAGTGTTACCTGTCCCAGGTCCACGGCCTCCTCAGCCCAGCCCTCACAATCTACGGGAACAAAGAGTGTCACTGATACATTGCTGTATGACAGTGGCTGCATGCAAGCAATTACCTGCCTCTCGTTTGTGGGAGTCACTAAAAAAAAAAAAAGTGTCCTACAACTGAAGGGAAGGTCAACAGATGTCTTCCGGTGTAAGCTTTCTCAGCCTATCTCTTACAATCAAATACTTCTCTCAATCAAATAACAAAGTTTTGCTTTGGAGGTTTAAATGTCAGATCATTGTATTAATGTGCCTTGTTCTGTGCGAGATTGGTTGTTAATGGCCAAATGCAATTTTTATGGCAATTGAGTGGTATCTGCCAGAGACTCTTCTCTTGACCTTTCTCGCTTTCCAAAAAACTAGTACCTTAGGTTTGGACCACCTGGCTATTTTCTCTTTTTCAATTACACAAGAATGTGCTAATGGTGGCATGGAACATGCAAGAAAAATCTAGAAAAGCACAGACGGATGACCTGAGTGTATAAGTACTAGAAAAACATAAAGTCACAAATGGTGCAAGTTCAGTGAACTATTTCATTACACAACTCTTGTCTGAAATTTGAATCAATTTTTTTTTTTTCTTCTAAAAAAAAAGTTTGGAGAGACTTAAATTTTCAACAGAGTTCTTGAGATTGCTGCTTAGATTACATAATGCAGTTTGGATTACTTTGAAACTAATATTTTGATGCAGGAAAATTGGAAAAGGTAAAAAGAGTTTCATCTTTTGTTTGCCTCTCTGAATAAAAACAACATGTAACCCTGTCTTTTTATAATTGTAAAGCAAATAATTGGACGTCTGCCAGTAAACAAAAAGGAATAAACTCACACTGTCATTTTGCAATGCCCAGAAGAAATCTTACACTAGTAATAACTATGCTGTATTTTAAATTTAAAATAACTAAATGGAAGTTGACCTATGCAGAATTAGGACATTTTTTGTATTCTGTCTTTTGCAATGCCTAAATAAACTCATGATTTCTCAATGCACATTTCTGCACAATATTTACAAGTTCTACTCCTAACAAGGTTATTTTTACACTTAAGGGTAAAAGGGTTGAACCAGCAAACACCTCTGCTTTTCTTTCTCCTCTTCTTCCTCTTCCTCTTCTTCCTCCTCTTCCTCTTCCTCTTCTTCTTCCTCCTCCTCCTCCTCCTCCTTCTCCTCCTCTTCTACCTCCCAGCTCTGGCTGATCCCCTCTGGTTGTACCTCAGGTGCTGCTGCCTCAGCCTCTCTCACGCATCTCACCCCTTCNTCCTCCTCTTCCTCCTCTTCCTCCTCTTCCTCCTCTTCCTCCTCCTCCTCCTCCTCCTCCTCCTTCTCTTTCTCTTCTACTTCCTTTTCCTCTTCCTCTTCCTCTTCTTTCTTCTTCTTAGTCTTCTATTATGTAAATGGAAGGTATTCTCACTTAAGTGCTGAACGGTGTTTTTGGACTGGGACTTTAAATCGAAGTTTCTATGAACGATTTAAGATTCATCCTGTCACCACAACTGTTCTACTTTCATTTGTTAGTGGATACGATGCAACTGGCCTGGATATGATCAACAATGGCAGGCACTTCTGTTAGGTCTTTCATGGTTTGTGTAGTACCAGGAGAACTGAGTTTTTCAGTCTGTTTGATCAGGTATTAGGCTAATTCTCTTGTAAAATGTTGAAGGAAATGCTGTCAAAGACTTTACTGAAGTCCAAGTAAAGAACATCCACACAGCTTTTTCCTCATCCACTGAACAGATCACCTTGTTGTGGAAGGAGATCAGGTTGGTCAAGCTGTACTGGCCTTTCCTAAACCTCTGCTGACTGGGTCTGATACCATGATTGACCTGTATGTGCTGCATGCACACTCTGTAAATGAAACCATCCAGCTCATTCCTTTTCAATCAAGTCATCCATCCATCAAATCCATTCCTCTTCCTTTTAGAGGCAAGAACATTGTGTAGGACAGTATCAAACGCATTCAACAAATCTAGGCAGATGACATCAGTCGGGCTTTCCTTTTCCACAGATGCTGTAATACATCACTGAAAGCCATCAGATTCAAGAAGCATGATTTGTCCTAGGTGAAGCCACACTGGCTGTCACCAATCACCTTTCTGTTTTTTTCCATGTGCCTTAGCATAGTTTCCAGAAAGATCTGCTCCATGATCTTTCCAGGCACAAATTTGACATTCACTGTAGTTCCTGAAGTTTTCCTTTTTGTCTTTTTAAAAATGGAGAGTATGTTTTTCAATCACTGGAAAGTTCACCAGAATACCACACTGGTATTATGGATAAGGGCTTAACAACTTCTTCCACCAATTCCCTCAGGACCCTCAGAAGCATCTCATCAGGTTCCACAGACTTGGGTACATTGATGTTCCCAAGATGGTTTGAACTTGATCTTAACCCCATCCCTTACTTTCGATTTTGTGATTGTGTGGCTAGATTTCTTGCTAGTGAAGACTGAGGCAAAAATGTTTTTTGAATACCTCAGCCTTCTCCCTGGCAGTTGTAGCTGAATCCCTCATTTCACTCATCAAGTTGGTCGGTACAGCATCTTTCATCTTCTTTTGTTAATCTATGTGCCTGAAAAAATTCTTCTGGTTGTATTTCACATCCCTAGGCAAGTTCAGTTCCAGCTGTGCCCTGAATTTTCTGATCCCGTCCCTGTTCCTGTGCTCTCAGGTCACATCCCTATTCTCTCCAAGATGTATATCCCTGTCTTTGCTGCTTTCCTCTTTCTTTTGCATTTTGGTTTGGCTAAGAGATCTTGACTTAGCCATACTGGCCTCCTCCTGCCTTCCCTGCCTGTCCTCTTCTTCTGTCTCTAACCCCACCTCTCTGATGAGTTCTTCTGCAGTAGTTTTTCTACTGAATAGTAGGTTCAGCTGTGCCTCTGTTTGGGTTTTCCATCACTTGTACTAGGAAGTTCTCCTTAATGCACTCTGCTTTCTTGGACTGCTTGATGTTACTTGTTGCACTTTTCTAGCATATGTCTAGGTGGCTGAAGACCCCAATGAGGATCAGAGCCTGTGACCACGATGCTATCCGCAGCTGAGGAACGGATTTTTCATCGGTCTCCTCTTCTTGATCAGGGGACCTCTAGTGAGCACTAACCCAAAAGTTACCCTTGTTTTCTTGGTCTCTAATTCTCACCCATCAGTTCTCAACCTGTGCATTGCTGTTCTTCAAAGACAGCTCTGTGCAATCAGCCCCATTTTTGACACAAAGGACAGCTCCCCCAGCTCTCCTTCTTTATCTGTCTCTTCTGAATATTTTGTAGCTGTCAGACAAAGCACAGGGTCTTCATCCTGCTCCCTGTCTCTGTCTTCCAGCTCAGAGGGCAGGGTGCCCCCAGAACAACAGGTCTTACTATTAAAGACTGAGGGAAAGAAGGCTTTAAGTACCTCATAATTTTCCTTATTCTTTGTCACTATGTTTCTGTCTGCATCCAGTCATGGATGGAGATTGTCCTAACTCTCTCCTTTTGTTTTTAATGTATTTATATGAACACTTCTTATTTTCTTTTATGACCATAGTCACATTGAGTTCTAGTAGGGCTTTGGCTCTTCTGACTTTCTCTATGAATAACTTCACAACATCATTGTAATCCTCCTGGGTTGTCTTCTTCCTTCTCCTTCCTTCTTCCTTCTCCTGTGACCTTCTTCCAAAGGTCGTAAAGTCTCCTTTTGTCCCTCTATTCCTGCCACAGTTCTCTGTTCAGCCAGCCTAGTCGTCTTCACTAGCTCATCTTTCAGCATACGGGGACAGCCTGCTCCTGTGCTTGTAAGAATTCTTTCTGGAGGAATGTCTAGCCTTTCTGGACTCCATTGCCCCTCAGGACAAACAGCCAGAGAACTCTGTTCACCAGGCTCCTAAAGAGGCCAAAGTGTGACCTTCAGAAGTCCATAAAACTTTAATAAAACCATCACAGGTAGAGAAATTGTTTTGTCAGCTGTCCTGTGAAGGATGATCCCTAAAGGCAGCAATGGGTGCAAATCTGTAGTTCTGTCTGTCACTCCTAACTTCAAATTTTTATGCTTTCTTCTTCATTGCCTATTTTACATGCATTTCTCTCAGGTTTTAATACAATCTATTTTAGACAAAAGGACTGAAGAAATGCTGTTGCCAAGGGTTTTCTCTTACCTCTTCTTGTACAAATTTCATGACTACGAACTACAGAAGAAATTTTTGTTGTCTACAGAAGAACTATTTTTATGCATAGTAATAACACCAATAATTAAAAAAAATAGAACTGTTAAGGTTTGCAGCGGAGTCAAGAGAGTGCCTCGCTGAAGTTTTGAAGAAATACTTAAAAAATTTGCAGAAGAAAAAATCACAGCATCATTCAACTTCTTCAAGTAAGAAGTTTTTTACTGTAAACCAGGTAAACATTTGTGATATCAAAAATAAAACCATTTAAGTTTACACATTATTCCTTTCTGAATTAGCCAAAGGATCACATATTTGATCCTCATGAAAGGAAACTATTTTCTGAAACAGGGAGTGAAGCAGAGTTACATAATCTATTAGTTCTGTGACTTTCTTCTTCTAAGCAAAAGCTTCTGCTCTTCATTCTGTAGAAAGTAACTTTCCAGAATTCAAAAGTACATATATAGGTTTAAATGTCTGAAATATATGCATTTTAATAATAACAAGTCTTGAGCCTGAGTAGTTTTTCGTGAACTTAAAATATAAGAATGAAACTAGAACTGTCTAACACTGCTATGTTAAACCACATGTGGGTATACAGTGCTTCTCTTCAAACATGCTTTTATGAACTTCAAACTGCAAGATGAAAAACTAAAAAATATAAGAAGTATGCATATCTAGGTTTAGATTGAGTAATGTAAAACCTAAAAATATTTTCTTGAAAAAATGTCCTAAAAATGTTTAAATCACCATTTAAGTAAGGTTTTAATGTTCTAAATCACCGTGTAAAACACACCAGCTTTCAAGTCTGTGTATACACTAATATCATGACAGATGTTTCACCTGTTAAAGAGTTGTCTCAGATGCAATACCATTGCTAAGTGATTATATTTGAATTAGAGTACTGCTTAGTGATGTCTTCCTTTACTACTTTTGTGTAAACTGAAAATATTTTCCATAAAATGTTTGCTACAGAACTGACAACCATGACAATTGCCTTGTAAGGCCCCAGCATTGTGCCTGGCAGGTGTAGGTGTAGGGTTATTATGTTTCTTTCACCTGGTAATCAGTGACAAATCTCTACTGATTCTGGTAATTAGAGTGAGTCTCTGCAGAAGGAACAGGGCACAACTAATTCCTCTGCCCTAATCTCATATCGAGTCATACTCCCTGAGCAGTTCTACCAGGATGGCCACCTTCTGCATTAATAAATGGCATACAAATTCATCACTTACAATGCTCTTCTACAGTAACTGGAGACTTGAAATCATCTGCTAAAAGTATTGCTGTAGCTACAAAATACTTGGTGATGATCACAGTAGCATATGTGCAATGTTGTACTTGTTTAGGGCTTTTACCTTGAGAAAACTCTATAAGCTCAATATCTTTGGAAGTTCTAATTTAATTACACTTTGAATAAAGAAGTTCTGTCTGAAATGTTTATATGATGATCACTTCTTCAATATCAATAGGACTATTTTTTTTTTAACTAACTACTTTATATAAAATTGCTTATTTGCAAGTCTGTGTCTTTGGGTTTAGAGTTCTCTGTATCTGATAAGCAAGTCATGTCTTGTTGCTTTTTAATTTTTTTTTTTTAAGTAAATTGTGCTCTTTTAAGCTTTATTTCTTCCTTGTATGTCATGAAATTACACAGAAAGCATTTGTATTTGTATTTGTGTATTGTACTTGTTAAAAGTTTAAATTCTAGCTGAAATCTAGAGTAATGCTGAAAACCTAAACGATAAACATCCAGTGAGAACATATTGTCTAATTAAAACATATCTCAGCTCTATTACCAGCTCAAACACAGACAGTGCAATTCATCAAATGAAGAGATTCTCAGTCCTAGTTGAGAAAACTGGAAAACCCAAAACTTCTATGGGTGTTCCTGTGAACTGTTGTGTAGCTGTCGTGCATTATCAAAGAATAGCAGTGTGATGGCAGCTGATAAGATCATGTGTAAATGTAGTTATCATTTCACTGAGTGTTTGAGTTGAAGGAAAATTGTTAATGGTAAAGCAAAATGACAAACTGTTTCAGGATGATGTAAGCACTGGAAGGAAAGCTTTATCTATGGGAGTTGTCATGTAGAAAAAATCACATTTTCAATAAGCTTATATATTTACATAGCCTATTTCTTTCTTCTTTGGATACCTCTTCTCTCTCTGATTCTTTAGTTCTAGTTAAATCATGTTGTGCTTTTAAGAGGCTTTTAAGAGAATTTGTCTATTGTAGTGGTTGTTCCTGAAAGTAAAGTAGTGCAGTGAGGCCACACAATCTAACTGGTATTGATGTCAGAATACAGCCTCTGGCAATCTGAATGGATCAAAAGTACAATTAGCCCAGGGACTCTGATATGTGCACTTCCATAATTTGCAGCTTGTGGAGAAAAGAAGAAATTAGCATCTCCACTTTCTCATCTGCAAAAGAAAGATAGCACTTTTATATGCCTATTTCTCTAGGGATATTGCTGATGGAATATGATAGTCTAATTAATTTGCAGCAATGTACGTTGTGTGGTATAGTTTTTTTCAAAGCTTTCTATAAAATATCAGTCTGACTCTTCATACAAAAAAGTTGTAGCTAAATACTACATTATGTGAAATTTCATATGAACAGTCAACTGAAGCTGCAGGCTTGCACAAAAAATACTACTTCAAGATTCAAGTCTATTTGTGATAGTCTTGAGAGTCATGAGTCTCCTCCATGCTTTAAAGTGAAAGAGAGGGGAAAATACTTTTATCATAAAAAAGTATATTTGATATCATGTGATCATCTTAGAAAGGATGCACAAATTTTTTTCCATTAGAGGTTATTTTTTTCTCTAGAGAATCTCTTATTTTGCACTTAATCATTATTCATTAATTAATTAATCATTAATGACTAGCCAGAAGTGCTGTTTACTGCATTTAAAAGCCTAATGCAGTAACCATCTTCCAGAGATGTTCTATGCTTGTGCTTCTTGGTGCATGTTTTATATTTAAAGGTGTATTGAAGCATTAAAACTGAAATCTTAAAACAAACCTCAGTTAAGAACATTGACTGTATTAAGAAATCTTGTGAAGAGACACAAGTAAGAATTAATATCTGTGCTTGGCAGAAACTTGAAATTACAAAATTACCATTGGTAAAAGGGGGATTTTAGCATCCTTACACATAGAAATTAGTTTTGCAAAGCTATGGTTCAAAAAAGAAGACTACTGTGTCTTTATGTATTAAAGAGAATGGATACTGAATCAAGAATGACGGATTACCATGACATGAAAGTTATCAGAGTCGTGGAGTTAATGATTACTGCATTTTTTCCCTAGTACTTTTCTGTAATTTCATGTAGACTTTCTATCCTTGCTCTGATTAAGTCTATTATTTCTGTGAAGTTGAAAACTTTTATGGTGATCAAATCCTTGAAGACATTTTAATGGGATATAAGCATGAGAGTGCCAAAACGCCTGGATCACACTACTCTCCTGAGGCTGTTGTGAAATACTCAGCCTGAATTAATTTCTACCACAGTGTTATTCAGCTGGGCTACCTCTTCGCCTACACCTGGCAGTAAAACCTCAGCATCTACTGAATGCTGATATATCTGCATCTATAGATGCTTCCAAATTAACAATACTTTATAACAATTTGTCTTCAATTATTTTAGGTAAGGAAGTAGGCAAGGAATCCTAGGTAAAAATTGCTGAAATGTAATTTATGGACTCAAATGTTACTGAAGTCAAGAGTGTGGCCTTGTGCACATGCTTACATGCTACTTACACTTCACTAAAAGATGTCTGTCTGGTTTTGTTTGGATATTGATGTCTTATGAAACTTAATCTTGTCATCAATTTGTGACTATTTGTCTGCAGAGTATGCAAATTGAGCACTCAAGGAAATGGAACAGTTTTAGGGTTCCCAAGTCTGAATTTGAGCAAATTTACGTAGCAGCGTTGAAACTCAGTGCGCAGGTACACAGCCCAGAGAAAAGTAGTTTCGTAAATATGAAACTATTGCACATAACTTATGGTACATTGTTCTGTGTGTTCTACAAATCAATCTTTCATTCACAAGTTTGTTTGTATAGCCAAATAGCAGATGGAAATTATGAACTAGTAAATTCAGTGCATGATACAGAAGGCTGGAGAAAACTTTTTTAAAAACTAATCTAGACTTCATGTGTTGCCTTAATTATCACGATCATTTCCTTGATGTCACAGTATCCATGTATAAAATAATTCTCTCCCTCTTCAGAGGGAGTCTACGCTGAATTCATTACATGGGTCATTTAGCTAGAACACTTGTAAGTGTATCCCTTAATGAAATGAACACTGAAAAAATCTGCTTAGGGTTCTGCAGGGGGTCGGGAAATTCCCCCTGCATCTTAGGCTACTTATAGACCAAAAGTAAAATGATCCGAATATTCTTGATTCCATTCAAAACTCCATCCTGTAGTTTCATATAAAATTCAACTGTTGTAGCTGAAATAAAATCCAGGCTGATCCAGCTAGACATCCTCCTCTCTACATGTATACGAACATGTTTTATGAACCTTCCACTGGAAGGGATGAATGATGCTCTCCAATTCTGTAGTGGTCAGATTTGTAGATGGGGATGGAGGCATACCTTTCCCTTTCCCTCGGTGCCCTTAGACTCAGGCTAGACCTCAAAATTGTACAGGAGTAAAAATGCCAGTTCATTCACATACTGAAACAATCATGTAGAATCCCAAGAAACACTGAAACTGTGACTTCTACATTTTAGACGTCCTCTTCTTTTCTTTGTGTTTGTTCAATGGATAGGTAAGTGATTTTTTCAGGTTGCTGAAGTGCAGCCTCCTAACAATGATTTACTATACGATGACACACTGGCTCACATTCACTGTGCTTTGAAATACAAGTGACAGGCACAGAAAATTTTCAAAGAAGCAGTAAAATTATAATTTATTTAGCTACCAACATTGCAAAGTCAGGACAATTAATTCTAGTTCAAACATCACCATCCACAGCATGGATTTTTGTGCCTGTAGCTAAGGTAACATAATTGTTGACATGTATCCACAATGGAGTCCAATATGTCTCCCAAGCCTCCACTCTTAAAATCTTGCACAGAAATAGTTTGAAATTTCTTGTGTCAGGGAAATAAGCATGACTAAATGCGAAGTATTGCTGTGCTGCCTTGCTTCTTAACCATCTAGAGCTTCCTGTGTGTAATGTTGCATGTAACAGATTCAAAATGAAGGCTACGTGGAAAACTTCCAACACACTTGAGATTTGTCCCTTCTGTAGATAACTTTTTAAATCATATGCTTCTTTATACTGCAGTTCTGACATAAAGCTTCTATTTCTTTCATTATTATTAACTCATTTCTCAGATTTTTTACTTTCCCTCATACAAGGAAAAACCACCTAAGAAGTATATAGAAATGTTTAAATTATTTAAAAATACAAGTAACTTCTTTCTATCCTCAGAATGTATTTTAAATTAGCCTTTCTGTTACAGTTATTTTTTTAAATAATACAGCTTTTTTACACATTTCATTAACCTGACGCCTCACTGAAAAAAGAAGCAAAGTAAAACTGCAAAATGTACAGTTTTTTCCTATGCGATGCTGTTGTAGGATGTAAGCTGCACAGCACTAGAGCTCTTAGAGTATAAAAATCATTGTTCTAGAAGATCTCCTATGAACCTCTTGAAGTCACAGAATTGAAGTAAAAAAAAGAGTTTGAGTGATTTATATGCTTTTACTGTGATAGATGACATTTCAGTGCTAAGACTGTCACGGCAGTTGTTAGGTTTTCCAGTGTTCACAGGATCACAGAATCACAGAATGACTAGGTTGGAAGAGACCTTCAGGATCATTGAGTTCAACCCATGCCTCAACTAAACCATGGCACTGAGCGCCACATCCAATCTCTTTTTAAACACATCCAGGGATGGTGACTCTACCACCTCCCAGGGTAGACCATTCCAGTACTTTATCACTCTTTCTGTAAAAAACTTTTTCCTAATGTCCAACCTGTATTTTCCTTGGCGCAGCTTGAGACTGTGTCCTCTTGTTCTGTCAGTCGTTGCCCAGAAAAGAGACCAACGCCCACCTGACTACAACCACCCTTCAGGAAGTTGTAGGCAGTGGTAAGGTCACCTCTGAGTCTCCTTTTCTCCAGGCTAAACAACCCCAGCTCCCTCAGTCATTCCTCATAGGGCTTGTGTTCCAAGCCCCAAAAGAAATTTCTTTCCTCAAAAGAAATTTTTGATAATGTGGAGCTTGTGATTTTGGTCTTTTGGTTTGGTGGCTTGGGTGTGTTTTTGGAGTAAGTGGCATCACAAATACTGTCTTTTATTCAAAACTTTTTCAGATGCAGGATTTGGCCCCACAACCATTCCCTCTCATCTTGTGCAGTCTCCTTTCATCCAGTGCAGTCTAATATTTGTTTATTCAATCTGCCTTTCAGGTATAAAGAATGGAAATTTCTATCTAAAGCTGTTAGAGGCTAACTTGCCAAGTAGGATTACTTGCTGCCTTGATTATGATTTCAATGGTGTTTACCATACATTTTACTTAATGGAATTTCCCTGTTTTCATTTTTTAAAAGTAATTCTATACTCAGCTGAGCTCTTTTGAAGTTGTCAGAACACCTGTGATTTGACAACTTCTTGGTCAAGTGCTCATCCACATACCCAGTGCCCAGTGTTCCCATTCATGCTGTGAACACCTGTGTGTTAAAAGCCTCTTGCTGCCCGATTGTTTTACAGTGAATGCGAGCAGTAAGATAGTAGGCTGATTTAAACTCATGGTTATAGATTGTCTCTTGGCAAATGAGCAGGAACACATTGCACCTCTGTAAAGAAAAATATGCATAATAATGAGTGCACAGCTATTTAAATTGCTTGGTTATCCCTTGACTGAGCTGAATCATTTCAGTTACAGTAGAAAAAATTCA
Organism: Eulacestoma nigropectus; assembly: GCA_013397775.1. Lineage (NCBI taxonomy): Eukaryota > Metazoa > Chordata > Aves > Passeriformes > Eulacestoma > Eulacestoma nigropectus. Next base: position 340,981 of record VZTE01002615.1, on the reverse strand, counting down.
AGCAGAAGATGTTTTGTTTTGATAAAATATGCAAAAAGCAAAGAAAATTCTTGATTTATATCTAGTGACATTCAAAAGCAATATCAGTGAATATGAATGTCCTTTTCTAAACTTAACAAAAAAAATTCATATTTGAGGAAAAAAGGAGTTTAAATATTGAAATTTTATATTATGAATTTTCTCTTGTTACAGGTATTCTTTGATTATAAAATAATGCAAGTTAATAAAAAAATTTGAGAACTGGAACACTTTCAGAAAAGATATATTTTTTTTCCAGAGGAAGAGACTCAGTTATTAACATCTCCTTAGAGATGCTGCATCCTCCTAAAGAAAAGATAATAACACCTTATAGTACCCAGCTTTGGAAAGTTTGCAATTACTTGAAAATATTATTCCAGCAACTGAGTTTGGTTTTACATTTTCATGATCTTTCCAGCAAGTTCCACATTAGAATAAATTACATTAATTTTAAATCTCTGAGTTAATAATACTGCTGTAATGTAGGTGAAGTACTTTCTCAAAAACTCAGTGTCTACCTCTACACAAGTGTCCTAATTTATCTATGTTTTCTCTGAATGTTAATGAAAAAGCAGTGTCTGCAATATCAAAATTCTCTTGTGGCCAGAGAGCAGATTGTCTAGCCCCCACATTTTCCTCTCTTATGTCTTTGATGTCTTTTTCATCTATGCTATGATGAAAATGCCAAAATACAATATTTTACACTGTATTTAAGAAATATTTAAGTGTACAGCCAAACTGCTGTTCCATAACAAAAGGCTCTGGTGTGACTGTCAGTGTGCCTCTGTGCAGGGAGAAGTCCATTAGCATCTGATGGATACATTTGTCAATGCAAATCTGTTCAGCTCTACTATTTCCAGAACTTCCTGTAGATGTATTTGAAGAACAGATGATATCCTGAATTAAACTTATCCTTTATTAATCTAGATGCAGCTAGGAAGAAACAAACCTCATATTCTCTCAACTACTTAACACAGCAGAAGTCCCTGGTACAGTATGGAAGTATGGCACTTGACACATTCCTAAGCTAGTTTGCTGTGGACTGGCCATCCACTATGCCCAGTATGTATTGGTATATTATGAAATAAAATGGGATTTTAAACATAAATATCCTACCAAAAGATCCACAGCAAGCAGAATGGCCTTGCTCTAGATTATTGTCCTCATTGTGCTTATTGAGAGAGATTAGTACAAGCCCTGGTGTATAGAACTTCAGTCCGAAAAGGGAGGGCATACACAATAGTTACTGAGCTCACTTGTGGAAAAAACCGGGAACTAAATGAGAAGTGCCACTCAAGTAGAAGATTTTTTTTGTAGTGGTCAAATGGATGTACAAGACACCAATAGCTTTCAAGCCCTACTTAAAGCAGTTTCAAAATAACCTGGTGTGATAGTCAATTATTTTTCCAGAAATCTCAGAGCTTGCCAACTTGAAGAAGTCAGTGTGTGGTAGTTTGTACTCTGAATTTACAGCCTTGCACCAAACTAAAGCACTAAAAACAATCTTAATTTGCAGGAAGAATGTGGCTAAGAAGAAAGCATGTGAACCTGGAGTTGGGGTGCAGCAAGAACAAGCTCATGGAGCTCAATGTAGAATGCTGAAAATTAATGTATCATCAATCACATCGGCAAGTAACGCCATTTAGGACACAGCTGCAGTGTCACATGGAGGCTGCTGAAGCTAGGATCCTCTACTGTTTATGTTCCTGCTTCCTTCTCTTTCCAAATGCTGGTATCTGTTAAAATTATCCAATTTTTTCACTTTTGTCTTGACCCCCTTTTCAGCCATCTCTAAAATTCAAGTCTGTGCTGTTTCGCAGAGATGCTCTAGGTGTTTCTACATCGACCAAGAACAGAGCAGCACTGAAGCAGTATTCTCTGTGAGTCAACCAGCTCTGTTAAGAAGTTGATTGCTTTAACTCTGCCTGGGCTAACATGGGTGTCGTTCTTGTGAAACCTGTGGTACTGTTCTCTGCCACAGATGTTTATTGGTTCATTACAAGCTTGCTCTGAAGCCTCAGCATGAACTGTGTAACATAGCACAGACGTCTTTTCACTGTCTGCCACAGAACAGAATCTCTAAAATGCTGTAAGGAAGTACTGGAAAAGCCCACATTTTTTCCCCATTAGCTTTTCTTTTGGCTTGACAATGTTGAAGTGATGTAAAGAATTTTAACTGTAATCTCTTTGTTTTGAATTTCTTTAGAAAATGCAGTCTTGCTACAAAGAGCCGTCACCTTGATTTTGATTTTAAATTCACTAGATGTAGATAAAACATGCTTTTCTACCAGACTCTTTCTAGTGCCACCTTTTTGAAGAGCTCTCATGCAATAACCTGTTTCTCAGTATTTGGAAGGCAATGTTGATCTCCTAATGTCTCCTAATGTCTCCTAACATATACCTGCCTGCGAACCTGTGAAATATTTGCAAGAAGCTCATTGCTACAGACTGTGGCAAGAGGTAAAATATCTTCATACTACTTGTCCAGGAACTTCTTCCAAAGTTGTTGCTGACTGGCTCCACGACAGATGTGGTGCCTCCTTGCATTTTGCAAATCTGCTACTACAGGAAATCAAGGAGTATCATTCAAGTAATCTTGAAGAGAAGTCACACAAATAGCACCAAATAAGAATTAACATCATTATCTGATAGAAAATACTAGATAATAGTGGTTGCTAGAATGTCCTTACTTGAAGCAAATAATTATTCCCTTTCACTCCCCAGAAAATTTTACCTAAGAAAATAGTGAAAGAAATGGAAAGTTAGCAGACAATGCAGCAGACACTGGTTTTTTCAGCTCTTCAGAGCCTGTGATACCATATGCTTTTCTATTACCTCATACCTTTTACTATAAAACCAAAAAAACAAAACAAAACAAAAAAATTAGTAGGCTAAAGCCTGCTAAGACAGAGACGCTCACACTTAAACCCAGAAAGAAAGCCACAGAGTCCTTAACGTTTGCCTAACTCACAGCATTAGATAAAATACTTCATGTTTAATATTGTGTATGCAAATATCAAAATTGTTTTTTCCTCTAGATTTTAGCTTTTGGTTCCAGCTTCAAAATAATGTCTTTCTTTTCTTTCTGTATCTGTATTCTCAAATTCTTTTAGAAATGAAATCTTGGACAACAAAACTGGGAGGAAATATTCTACCACTCATACTTTTCCACTTGATACTCCCATAAGAAAAGAAACAACCCTGATTTTTCCCCGAAATTCAGATATTACTTTTGACAAGAACACAAAAGTCTTGAAGGTACTAACAAGAGTCTTGGGTTTAGATGCTAATTATTAGCCCTTTACTTCTAGTAGTAAAATATAATGAGAAACTAAAATTAGTTGATACTAGTTATCACTCATGTGAGTGATGTTGCCCTAAAGCTCCAGTAATGTGGGTCTTGGTGTTTTTATGCTGCTTGTAGGAGTTACTGACACAGGAATAATCTCTCTTCAGGGGAAAATATACTAGCACATGTATACATGTGAAAATAGAGGGAAAAAAACCTTGTAAATCATATTGAGATCAATAACCTAAATGGTAAAACATGATGGACATTGTGTTTTTGAAGGATTGCGCTATATGTAAACCAAAGACCTTACTCAAATCCTCTAAGGCTTCAGTCATTCAATGACTGTTGTGCAGATTAGACATTTAATCTTACTTCAGAAAAAATAGATTTAACTTTTGTCTAGAACTTCAGATGTTTCAAAGAAGATTGCCTATCTTTCTCAGAAACTTCAAGTCCAACTTCTGCTGGGATAGTATGCAATTGATGTGAAGAAATTTTTTTCATATTTTGGAAAATAAAAGGTGATAACTGTTTTGTGCGCTGAATGATCATAAAGGGATATACCTGGTTTATAATTTTTTAAGATACAGTGCTTTGAGTTCTTTTGGGCTATTCACATATGAAATCTTACATCAAGATCAAGTTGTAAGTTCTGTAATTTTGAAGTTACAGAGTCTTCTTGCTTATTACAACTTATTTTGGTTTCTGGATCAGTTATGGACCGTTGTATGACTTGTCTTGCCTTATACCTCATCAAAAAAAAAAAAAAAACAGGCATGGAAATTTTACATGTGGCACATACATACTCTCATTATGAAAAACAAAGTTTAGTATTATTAGGCCCTGAACTGGGACAAGAGTAAAACAATCCCTACCCAAATCAGTGTGTCTTTTCTTTATTCAACTCACCTTGCCTTTACTGTGGTTCTGACACAGAAGTATCAGAATTTGCCCTGACAACATAGTAACAAATACCAGGAAAGTAAGGAAGGGGGATTTCCTGGGCATATACTTTTATCAGACAGACAGTGAATGCTTGGCCTGCCAGGTTACTCTTGGAGGAGGAGGAGGTCAAGTACACCCTCTGGACAGAGTGTGTGCACTTTGTCATAAGTCTGCCCAGCAGAGAAATTTGTGGCCCACAGAGCTGGATCCAACAAGGAAAAGAGCCTTTTTTTTTTTTTTTTACTAAAGTCTGAGAAACCCTGGGAGAAGTCAGCCAGGCTTTTGAAAATCATGAGCAAACCTTCCTGATGACCAGAAATGACTGGACAAAGGTTACTGCCACTTAGGAAGGTGGGTCATTTTGAGTAAAGCCTGCAAGAACAAATCTGCAAGGGAGGGCTAAGGGGGTAGGGGAAGAACTGTGAGTAAATATTTTCCATTTGACTGAGTCGACATGTCTGTTGTCTCTGCGAGGGTTGTGTCAAAAATGGCCTTCGAACTTTGAAAACTTTTCAGTCTGCTCTGGAAAATTTGCTACAGAAAACATGAGTTCACCTCTGGGTTTTGGATTATTTGAACATTTTTTTTTTCATGTTATTTTTGTAACCTAGTCACAAAACACTCACAAATCTGCATCAGCTGCATGTCCAGTGTGTAGTACTCTACACTTAGAAGCAGGAAAGTCTTTGAGCCAAACGACGCTGTTTTCTGTTTTCGTAATTTATTCTTCACTGACAGAAATTCTCTGAGAATACATGTGGCACTGAATAAGTAATAACAAAGTTTTCATACCGTTCCATAGATTTCTCTGACCTCTTGTTCAAACGTTCTCTGTGGCTCTGTTGAATGTGAATGTATTTCTGTAAGGAACAATATAGCGAGAGGCTCATATGAGTGGAACATCTGCATTTTCATTTGTTTGCAAAGCATCATGAATAACCTGATATAATAAATTAATGTACTTTCGTTGGATCTGGTACAACTGCAACAATATTCCTCAGTGGAAGATTTTGTTCTTAATCTTAAGAGAAAGAAGATGCTGTTCTTAAGTATTCTTGGAGGATTTTTAAAATTATTTTTCCCTTTTTTGTAAAATCCGTCAAAATTCAATGTTTAACACTAGTGGTTCTCTGAATAAGAGAAGAATGTAAATTTACATTGCTTTACTTCTTCTCAGCTTCTCCGTATAACAAGAGTTTACAGTCATTCTCCAGAATGTAACAAGCTGTTATCTCCATTTACATGCAAAAGCAATTCCATGTGTCCAGGTGAGGGTTTATACATACACACATAATGTACTCAGTAGTTCCAAAACTGTGGTGCATCTAATTATTGTCTGATAACTTGACATGTGGATGCTCCATCAAAATACCTTGGTACTATTCTACTCAGTTTCTAGATCATACTTTTACATTTCTTCTAAACAAAGCAGTGAGTAAAATTCTGAAGAAAGAAATGCAAATGGCATGAATCAGGCAAGTTATTGTCTGGAAGCAGTAGGAGCTGTGCTTCCTCAGGGATGGAGAGCCAGGACCTACAGCAGTCCCAGTGACAGCTGTGTCCTCCCCAACATGCAGTTCTGAGGGTGCAGAAATGGGGGTCCTGGGCCAAGGTTGGTGGCAGGTTCCATGGAAAGCTGATGAGATTCACTAAGGTTTGTGAGTGCTCACAGGACCCTGACAGAATGACTTTTCCCTGAAATACCCCTGAAATAATGGGATCATCCTAGCAATTATTAATTTTAGTTAATGGTGCTGTTTCTGCTCAAAGGAAAATTTTGGGTTAAGCTAACAATAGCAATATTTTGCCATGTTCATTCTTCTTGTCAGAAGAATGAACATTTCATTTCTTGATGGTGAAATACCTGGTACATGTGTACTAACAGTGAAGGGAAACCTAGGAATACAGACAATTTCAGGTTTTTTTGTGTTTTTTTTTTTTTTTTTTTTTTTATTACACACACAGACACAGAAATCTCACAACCAAATTTCTGTTCAGATGGAGAGGGCCTGGATTTAGAGTGGTGGATTTAGTTTTTGTAGCTATTACATGACACTGTTACCAAAAGAAAATCTTTCACCAAGCTATTAACGGACTACACATTTTCAGCCAGATGTTCAGTAGTAGTATTGTGACAAGAGAGGACAGAGGACTTTGAAGTGCCCAGGTCCACAGCTTAGATGACCAGTACTGGCAGATCACTGAAATCTTGAGAATTTTGGGCAAGGATACATGCTTCTGATAATAATGGTAATACTGGTTCTTCTGCATATAAAGGTTCATTCTTGAGTTTGAAGCTCTAGATTTTGAATTTCCTGTAATGCTGTGATTCCAAAACAATATTACCCTGTTTCCACTAACAAAAGTGAAGATGCATCAGGGCTACTGTGGCACAGGAATAGACCTTTCTAAGTATTTAGGCGGAGCTGTGTATCTGTTGTTTAACTACTGCACAGGCTCTTAAAAAACTGACAGTATAAGATTGAAAAAAAAAATCATGGCTAGCTGTGATAGTACATTTTTCCTCTTCTGCCTTTATTGGAGGATACAACTCAGCTATTTTTATCTGGAAAATTATTTGCCTCAAACTCTGGGTTCAGTTGTCTACATTTTGTTTAGCTTTTTTGACATTTCTGAGAGTGACCCATCTCCAAAGGGTGAATTCAGCAGACCACAGAAGCAAGCACTAGTAATGGATATGACATGGAAATGATTTAAGATGAAAGGTGCGCTTGAATTTGTAGGAAACTAGAATAACCCAAGAATAAGAATTTGCTCATGCTCTACTATTAGAAAAGCCCATGGCTACCACTGAAGACAAGATTTTCCAGAGACTGAAGAGGGTTTTTTTCAGGTGTTTATTTGCTTTTACTTCTTCAGTTTTTCCTTTTAAAAGCAACAGCAAAAAAATTCAATTTGTCATTTAGATAAAACACATACAGCTTCATTTTCAAAATATCTTGACTATAGCATCCTATACAATTTTATGAATTAGGATGCCATTATTTTGATGTCTAAAATGAGAAATTAACTGTTTTGGCAGCCTGACTGCCACTGTGGCTGCTGAGCTCTTCAGCAGTTCTCACTCAGTGGGAATAACCTGAGTATTCCCAGCTCATGAAAAAAAAAAAAAAAAAAAGGATACCTACCGAGAGCATTTACAGAATTCCTCTCACATTTTTTTTTTCCTCCTTTGGTATACATTCCCAGAGATCTGGCAGCTCTTCAAATTTGAGAAAGCTAAATGTTTCCAAGCACTTTTTTGTGTTAGCATAGTTCTTGGGGAAAAAAAAAAAAAAAACCTCTTAATATTTCTTACGCCAAATACACAAATAATCCAAGGCCGACAGAGGAAAGGCTGAGGTTCAAGGCATCTGTTAAAGCCTGGACTGCTTCAGGCATGACAGTACACTCTTGCTGGATCAATTAACTGGACTAGCCATGTGAAAATAGTTGGTAGGATGTACACAGATGAATAAGTTCTTTAATTTTTCATATGGCTACAAGCAGGAAAATAGTCATAAGAGACTACAGTCAAGCTTGGCTACATAGCAGACTTTAAGAAGAACAAAGGTTTCTGCCAACCCAAGCAGAGATGCTACAGAAATGAGCAAATCTGAGGAAACTACTCCAGGTTTTTTTCTGCTTCACTTCACCAAAATGACTCATCCTTTAGTTCACTCCTCCCTTTGTGCAAGAGCCCATACACAAGAAACATGGACTCACCACTCTTGGACAGGCAAAGATTCATTTATTTCGAAAAGGTCTGGGTCCTTTTTTCCCAAGTCAGCTTTGCCAGGTAAGCTGGCAGAAGGCACACTTATTTCACCAGAAATTTATTTAAACGGTAAGACAGAACAGTGGTTTTGATAAAGATGTGCTTGTATAGAATGCTCCAGATTATTTGGGTATTTTTCTTGCTTTTTGTTTCCCTTGCTGGTGTAAGAGACAAAACTCTTGTTACCATCTCACAGGTAAGACCTTTCAAATATGGTTACAGATCTCTGGTGCTTCAAATGCTAGCTAAATGATCCACAGATATCAAAGGTCTGTTTTTAAAGGTTGTTTTTCCTGAAGCCTTTTTTCTTTTCTTAACATCCTCATATTGGGAATGCTCAGCATCTCCCTAAGTCAGGTCATGGGTAATCCAATGTAAAATCTAAAGTGTCAAGAGTCAATTGACATTCTTAAACTCTATCTGTGAAGGCGATGCCCAGGACTGTACAGTGAGTTAGGGCCAATAGGTTTTGGAGAAACTGGGAGAGCCTTCAGAGTTTCCTTTGGAGAAGTTAATTGGATGTGTTGCTGCTTGGCTCATGGGAGAACACGTACATGGAAAGTCGTATTTAATGTCACAGGTTATAAATACCTGAGGCCAAAGCAACAGTAGCTTTTTCCCTCCCATTACAAAGTAAAGAAAAAAAATATATATTACTGGCTTTCAGTGATTTGCAATACTCATTGTATTTGAAAGATGCCGACACCCATACTTGCCACTCTGATTCATCTTCTGAACATGAGATGTTCACCAACAAATATAAGTTCTGAGCAACTGGCTATACAGTTAATATATGCAAGAACACCATGTCAGAACTATTTTGAGAGCAACTTTTCAACAGTGTATTCAGGGACTATACAATTGCATTATCAGCACATGATATTTATTTCTATGATTCTGTGTCTTGCAGATTCAAAAGCTCTTTAATACTGAGAATTTCAGAATTTCAAGTGTGGTGTAGTACTTCGCATTTTTGCATTCTTATGTAGAGCCATAGTTCTCAAAAAAAAAAGAGGAAAAATGTATAAACATTTGTACATTTACTGTATAAGTAAAGAAAAGGAGACTGTTCTGAAAGCAGCAGAAAGCTGTAACAAAGGCTGTTTCATGGGAGTCTGGGGAATTTTGCATTGTGTGTTGGAAAACTGGTGGCATAGGTGATGCTTTAGGGACTGACATGGAACAGTTCTGAGCCTGTGTTGCTTGGTTGTAAAGGTGATCTTATCATTAGCTTGTCCCAGACTGAGGAAAAACATCTGCAGTTCAGCCACATCCCCGTATCTGGATCCACCTGTTTGAATTTTAATTAGAGCCAATATAAACCTAATACAAGTTCAATGGCTGTTTAAGGAGGTGAGTACAACAGTCTTAAGATTTTTCGATTTGAAACTGAACATTGAAATTTATATTACTTAATTTAATTCAGCTTTGCAAGTCAACTTTGCTCTATTGGTGTAGTTGCATCAAGAGGGAAGCGTGAGATTTATACAGCATTTGTGCTACACATTCAAATACACAAAGCTTTTATTTGTATGCTATATGTATAGAGATAAATATTTAAAGAGTAAAAACATTTTAACTATTAAAGAAAAAACAATACATAAGCTAAATTTAACTCAAAGAAAAATGAGGTTTAAGTTCAGCATAAGTATATGAACTGTTACACAAAAGACCTATTAAATGCTTGGTGGTATATTTTCAGCTGTATTATTTTGAGGGAATGTATCATGAACTCTGCTATTAATATCAGCCTGGAAGACTGTACTTTCTACTTGAATACAGCTTTATGTTTTGCTTACAAGAATTTCTGTAAGTTGCAGAATTTCTTAATAAGAGAGATCTTTACCTGCTAAATTAAAAAATACCTCCATCCGTTTCTTTGGAAGTCTGCTATGCTCAGGCCTCACCAACAGTGCAATAGAACCCTCCCTTTCCTCCTATTTCAAACTATGAATCAAAAGGGTGTTTGAGTGGGTCCTGATACAAGGAGGATGCACACAGATCAGTGGGTCTGTAAGTCTTCCCAAGGATGACAACACTGGCTTTCCAACTATACTGATTCCTGAAATACAGGCATTTTACTGGAGACATGTGGCTTAGATGAAAACCTTACTGTTGACTGAATAGGACTTGCAACCTAATGTTGGCCTGAAGGAAGAGAAATAGAAGAATGCCCCACAGGCACAGGATCAGAGATGGGGCCTGTAGGTTTGGTAGTGAGAAGCTGATCATGCGGATGAAAATTTCTTGTAGTAGTGCCACCTCCTGCAGCTATGACGTCTCACAAACAATTGAAAATCGAGACGATGAGAAAGAAAAGTGACTAGGATTCCTCTAAAGGAAGACGGATTCCAGCACCAACAGAAACACAGAGCTCAAGACAGGGGTCAGCACTTGGACCAGTACAATGCTGTCATCACTCTCCAGCGACCACCAGAGTTAATTCTGGTGTCATATTACAGAAAGGCAAATAATTTGAGCCTGCAGAAAGCTGAAGATGCAAGTCATGATAGGTGACTGCCCAGGAAAAAGGGCCAAACAGTCCTCTTCACTGTCCTGAGAAAAAGCACTATCTGTGACCAGTAAGAGAGAGAACAGGGCAGAAGGAGCCGGGAAATTTAGCAATGCTGTGCTCATGCCTACCGTGGTGGAGATAACCGCCTCCACACAAAGAATGTTCAGTTGCCATTGCAAGTGCTTTCTAGTCATTGCAGGCATGTACTACACTTCCCTGAATGTTGCAATAAATCAGTAATACTGAATACAAGTTCTGCAGTATTTTCTGTTAGAAATCCTGCAGTGTATATCCAGAAAAAAAAGGTACAAATATTGTACTGAGGACTTTTCATGTGCTCAATAATACTATGGCATTGCTTTTTGCAGACTATGAAACTTTTGTGAAAACCATATTATGATAGGTAAGTGGAGAAAGATACTTTGGATTATTAGCCTTTTGAACAGGCATGTGCCCAAACTGTATTCCTGGAAAAAAACTGAACTCCTGAGGAAAAATATTAACTAAGATGTTATATTATTTGACACTCTCCATCTGTTAACTTTACACTACTGTGATATTCCACAAGTGGTATTTACACAAGACAGTTGAGGATTTTAAGCCAAGTCTGGTCTAAATAAGCCTTATTAAATATGATGCCCAAAGTGAAACAGATTGTCCACGTAGATACAGTAAGTAGTTTGGATATATTTGGCCAGATGGAGTTTGTTTGAGTGTGGGGTGTGATCATTAGAGTAATGGGAGGAGGGGCTCATTCATCTCCAGATACTAATTGTTGATCATAAACAGGTTATCTGAGTAATGATCATACTGTGATTCAGATCTTGAATCTCAAGACTCTATACTCTGCATTGCTGGATTTATGTTTGGTTTTTGTTCTTTTAAAGCAAGTTTTCACAGTTTTATAAAGACTGTTTTACCTAAAGATCTTTCAGTTCTATATAAGGAATCCATTCCTGAGTGCTTCCTAAATTTTACTTTTTCAGTCCATATGTAATGAAACTCTGATTCAGGTCTGGTATTGACTCACGCTCTTTTATGTGCCTTTAGCAGGCAATTCACCTCTGCAGACAGAGTCAGTAAGAGTTTTATATCATCCTTCCATGATGAATGAACCTTATGTGTGTCTCTGTAAAGTATCCATTTCAAAGATGCAGAATAGAAAGAATTAACAGATATGATAAACTTGGAATAATTTTTTGGAACAAAATGAAACCATCTAGCATTGAAAAGTATAAAAATTGTTTTGCAAACTGTGTTGCTTGTGTAAATCTATCATTACTCTGTTAGCATGATGTGTTTATAAGTCACTTGCAGCATAAGCACATCATTCTGTCTGTGTGGAAATCCGCCAACTGAAATACAGACTACTGTTGGCAGCAGAACTACTGCACTCTAAAGACAGAAATTTGTCAGCTTCAACAGGTGCTGTAGCCTGTGACCTTGACATCTAATTTATACTCTGTCAGGTGTATTAGATTTCGTGGGCAAAGTGTGTATATAGACCAGCTGGCTTCTTATGGCACCTTAAATGCTCTCCAGCTCTTTAAAGGCAGGTATTTTGCTCTTAAACACCAACAAACAAAATTATACCTGTTGTTTGTATTATCTTTTTGTATATATGTGCAATCCCCTTTTTTATTTCTGAGGAGAGTGAAAGAAGGACATTTCTGAAAAGCATATATAGGGACACTTTCCACTTAGGGTTACTTAGGGATACAACTGCAGTTGCTGCAAGAAGAGTACACAGAAACCTTCATGTTACTCTGTGTTTCAGACTGTAATCACATGTAATTATCACTATTACTTTTGTCTTGTCTGGATTCTTGAGAAGAGATTAAATTAATTCAACTCTGTCCTGTTTTTTGGGACTACAGGCTGATAGTCATACAGACAGAAAAGCTGCCAACCTGCCAAAGTATTTGGATGATGCTGGATTCCTAACTGACTTTGTTGAACTTTGTAAATCTAGTCAGTCTTTCTCAGTTGAGAGTGCTGTCAGTAACCTCTAAGATAGAAACAGCAGATTTGGATGCTGCCATGACTGGGCATGAGAGGCTGGACAGAACAGACCTCCCATGCTGGCCTTTTCTCCTCCAAGCAGCTCATTAGCTAACAAGTGAGATATTGAGACAATAAAAGCAGGAATCAATCCAGGCGATTTTAACTAAATAGTTAGAATATAGCTAAGAATCGAGCAAACAAAAGAAGATCCTCAAGTTCCTCTTCTACAAATTTTAAACCTAGATGTGGAGTGTAGACATGGGGAAGTAATGGAAAAGGGACATTTTCCTGTTGACAAAGATGATCAAGTATCTTGCCTGTGAAAACACTCATTCACTTCTCTCCTTTCCTCACAGATTCTTAATCCTTTAAGGAGTCATTGGAAAAAAAATAGGGAAAAAAAAGGATTTTATTTTTCCCAAATATATTCAATAAGCTTACACTAAAAGCATAAATGACAGTTTTCTGGATATTTTCTGTGCTCATGCTACACACTGATTCCAGGACTGCTGAAAAGACCACATACTACCAGTTATACATCAGTAGTCTCCTTTTACGCTAAAAGTAATACATGGAAAATGCAATAACAAGAAAACTGCAGTTTGTGATAAAAGAAGAAATTCAGTAGTGAGATGCCAATGGTTTGTCATTTGATCTAACCTTCACACTACAGTTACTTTGTTTTTCATGACTCAGTTGCTGTTTAAGTCATAATGGCTGGCTAACAGCTATTTAAGTGGGAGAGAAAAGCCAACCATTAAAATAGCATTTTGAGGAATAGTCTGGGAGAGTGGCTGATGACCTGTGTCAGAATCTGCTGTGTGGAAGGAATCTTTCATGACAAAGGTGTGGATATTTACTGAATATTAATTTGCTCTGTGCCTAACCAACTAAGCAAAACTAGCTAGGACTTTTTATAGTTCCTTTGATTGAAAAAATTGAAGATTAATTATGCCCCTTCCTGAAATGTCCCTCAATCTATTTACCACATGACCTATTCACCATACAAATATAGGGTTCAATATTTCAATATTTTCATATTATATGAAGGATAAAGTCTAGGGTGTTGAAATAGTTTATGCTGAGAGTTGGATTTACGCAATAGTTTTTCAGTCCTTCTCTCATTTGGGATCTGTCACTCAAGCAAGGAATTGACAAAATGGTTTCTATTCTTACTGTCCTGTTTGCCAAATTGCATGGTACTTGTGGGTTGGCAGGTGACTATTCCCTTGTCATAGGCTTATCCCATGCCTGCACCCATTTTCCATAGGATTAATGATCCGAGTCTTTTTAAAACATAAGTAGCTCTTTCCAAGTGCTTGATGTTACTTCAGATATGTCCAGGAAAAATCATTCCACATCTGCCTTGAATTGATGAAAAGCACACTGTCTGCTCCAGTATAAGTGTGAACCTCATTTTTTTTTCTCTCACCAGAGCTGAAAAAATCTTTCACATGTAAACAGTCTTGGGATCCTTCTTCTGTGCAGCACCCTAACAGAATGAATCTTCACAATGAAATTTTGTTAAAGTCAACCTTCAAGAACATAAATATTCACTCACAAATTTAGTGTGAACTTTACAGTGGCTTTAAATCCTTTGCAGACCCCACTAGTTAAGAAACACAAGTCAGAATGACCTAACTGAGTCAGCACAAATTAGTTAACAAAGCAATGAATTATTTGTAAAAACATCCTACTGCCTAGGGGGTACTTTCTACTGCCTCTTCCTTATTCGACTGCCTGAAGCCTCCAGAACTATTCCATATGCCACTCCTTCTTATTGCAATGTACTACAGTCCTGCTTATGTGACAGGCTATGGTGAAGAACAGACTGTACATCCTAGAGGTATATAAATCCTGCAACTCTACAATAGCTATAGTAATAAACTGTTCTTGCTCTGACCTCAACTAAATTGAATTCTCATTATTTCTGTGTCCGTAGAATGATAGAAAATTCTCTCTTTGAAACTTAAAATCAATCCATATTTTATAAATGCCAGGTTTTCCTGTTTTTCTTAGGCAAAACTCCTCAAAAAAGTTTAATGAACATTTAGCCTGAAGACTATGAACCTTAAGCCCCCAATAAAGTTTTTATAATGATGCTAGTTTTGGAAGAATAAACTAACAACTGTGTAAGGATCTGAATGAAAGATGTAAAATATCAATTATCTGTCCTCAATTGCCAAAGAGTTATGCCATGATTCAAAACAATTCCAGCTTAAGAAAATTCAAGTTTTTGACAGGAAACATGGATACTGTTTTACTTGTCTCCTACAGGCATTGTGTGATGAAAAACTGTGACATATCAATTCTGTATTATTTTACTTTTTGCGCTCAGTTTTGTAGTAGTCATTTATTTAAAAGAAAATGAAGACACTTTCCACTGTCACAGTCTCATTAATCTTCCCTGTTTACTGACAGTTAAGTTTTGGATAGTTAGGGATAGTTAAAGTTGGCAGTTCTGCTGCTTTCCTTTCCTCTAACTTTTCTATTTTTAGTAAGAGCGAGAAGGAGGCTAAATCCATCCCAGTGTTTGTGAAACACTCATACAGCCCAGTGGGAATTACATACATCCAGAAAAGCATCTGTGGCACGGTAATAACTGGGATTGTCTTCTAGCATGCAGCGTGCTTCCTTCCTGAGTGAATCCTTAAGCCAAAGTTGTCAGTCAGTATATTTCAGCCCCTGTGGGAAAACCTGATTTCCCACCACTAATGCAGTACTATCCAGCAACTCTAAAAATTTCCATTCACTAAACAGCAGCAAAGATCCATTATTTTCCTCTTTGTTCTCATTATAAAAATGTAGCTCACATATGGTGTGGGAGGGAAATGCTACAGAGTGCACTTAGAGGACATATATTGTTGAATTAGAATTGCCACTAAAAGTACATATTAAAAGTCACTGAAAACAGAGTAAACCTCTATCAACTAATGCATTAGATAGTGATCTGATCTGATTCACACACAAATGAAATAGACACAGGTACAGATAAAATATTCTTGGCGTATCCTATTTTTTTTTCTTTGTAATCACAGTTATCAATGTATTTTTTCTGATCTTCTGTAGTAGCACCTGAATCCAGCTTCTACCCTTGACTATCAAGCTTTTCAAAGTGCTGTATGCAAGATGTATATTTCTAAGGTTTATTTTGCCAGCTTCATCTTCTTGTGTGGACTGCCATTTGGTACACACAATCAAGCAATTTGACTTTCAATCAGAGATTGTTCTAGTTCCTATTCTTGCTGCACAGTCATAAATTCACAGCTGTTGGGAAGACCAACATATGAACTCTTTTTATTTTTTTTAAGGCAAAATTTTAGGCATGATTTTTAAAAATTTATTTGTATGTAACATAAACTCAATATTTTCTAGGATACTTCACAGGATTTCTGTTTCTGTGGATGAGAAATTCATTGGATATCCCTCTGGACAGCAAAGTGGAATAATGAAACTGCATTTCTAAAAATGTAAAGTCCTTTAAATACACATATATGCAAACAGTATTTCTAGACACTGTTCTGAAGATTTTTAAAAACACAACAAAGCTTTCCTTGGCTAAAGGGTTGTCCTTGAATATGAAAGAGATGTAGATTTGCTTTTGACATTGACCTGCTGTACTGGAAAAATATGTTGTAATCAGCATAAAGAATTGTTTGACTTGGGTCAGAGATTACAGATAGAAAATTTCTCTTTGCACAATTTTATTTCATGTATTGTTCTTTGATTTTTTTAAAGGATCTCTTAGTTGTGCTTAGAGTGATGGAAGTCTTTACTTCATATGAGCAAATGCCTAAACTATCTGCTTTTCTCTCTTCTCCTTATGAAGCTTCTGAGGAATAACAGGTATTTACCAAGCCTCTGTGTGAAGGCCAAACAGTTCTTTGTCCCTTAAAGATCATTCTTCCCCTGCGTGGTGTATTGTGCCCAGTTATCCTGAACACTGAACTCAGGCAACAGAAAAGGTCACTCTGCCCTATCAAGTGCTGCTTGAACTGATGGCTTACTTGTATCCATTCACCCTTTAAATCAACTGAGGAGTCAGAAACTATCCCTAGTGATGGGACCTTTGCTACTCTGAAAGGCAAGATTCATATGTTCAGAAAGGAATGCCTGTATGTAATCTGTGCCTGGTCATGTGCATGTATATATATATATATATATGTATATGTGTGTGTGTGTGTGTGTGTGTGTATGTATGTATGTTCTCTATGTGTGCTCTCTATGTGTGTGCCTACTGTGAATATATCTTGGGCCATGCTGCTGACTGGACCAGGACACACGGATGCATCTCACTGTACCCTTTATATGCCCTTAAAATATGTCCTTTAAAAGTGTTCTTTCAAGTTCTTTGTGCATTTGCGTGGGTATGGAAATAATAAAGGCCAGTTCAAATATAGTTTATCTTCACATTTTCATAAGTGTCTTCTCTGATACAATGTTACAATGTACATAGCTCTTACCTGTAAGAAATTCTGTAGAAGGAAAAACCAGTGATTGTGTGTGATGGGTGTAATTACCATTCAATGGTAATTACTGCTAAATGGGTCACCACCATTCCAGCTCCTTCCAGGCAGTAAAACTCAAAGTAAGGAATATTTATTCTCCACCATCTTTAAGGAGTTTCAGGAAGAATATGATCTATCTTGTATTATTTCAGGGAAAAAGAAAAAAAAAAAGAAAAAAAGAAAAGAGGTTTTGTCTTACTCAAACTTTTAGTAGGAAGAGACAGATATTTGAGCACAACTTCATGAATTTGTCACTACATGTGTAGTTCAACTAGATAAACTACATCTGGAGGACACCACAGTACACAGCTGATGAAGGTCAGTCTTTGTACTTGCAGATTGGCTGACAGTTTATGCAACCTCACATTCTGAGCCTAGACTATTCTCTTCAAAAGTTACTTGTAGGTAAGCTAGAAAGAGTGAAAGAGAATTCACACAGAGAGATGTCTCTCTTTTCTGCAATTCCCAGCTGAATCAGAAGACTTCTGCTTGGGAAGGCTTGTAGAGGAACACTACACCCTTTTGCTGAATTCAGTCTTGGTCTCTGTGATTTCTCTTCAGCTATCTCTGCCAATCATCATCTGTGTACCCAAATCAAAGATGCTTTGATACATCCCTAAATTTTGAGCCAGAGACCCTTCTTTTGCTAAGGGCAGATGTACTCGCCTTATTCATGAATTACACAACTTTCTCTTTCAAATTCGGACCATGAACCCAAACTTTTGAATAATTAAGTATTGTACAAACTTTAGTTCAATTGAAAGTAGATGTACAGAAAAAATATTCCTTATCTTCATCAAGCAGTTTATTTTTGAAATGTTCTGATTTTTTGTTCTAAATTCTCTGCATGGTGAGCACATTATGCGACTTCAGCAATTTGAGGTAAGGTTACTCAAATTACTGAAGCAGCTCTTTTGGGGCAAGAATTTTCTTTGTGTCTTCACTTAAAACACTGCAAGACATTACCTAGCACAGCCCCGCTGCAAAGCAGAAACAACAAGGTTCAGCAGCTAGTTCTTGCCCAAAACCTTCCACTCACCTCAGTGAGGGTGAATTTCATCCCTGGTCCTGGAATACACAGGATTGCAACAAGTCGGACACCAGTTCTTCTATTTACCAGATAAATTTAAAATCACACGGTGAAGCTTTTAGGGCATCAGTAATATTTTTTAATAGCTAGGTTTCTATACATGTATAGGTAGATAAATATATGCAAAGTTGATACCCTTTCCGTGAATAGGAACAACACTGATTATTTCACAAAACCAGTTAATTAATTATCTTTATGTCCTTGAGTTGCAATTTTATTTATGGAAATTAACATAAGTCTAAATAATAAGCAAAATTTTTTCTGGTTTTGTTTCTTTTGTCTCACTGTCTGCCTGACAATTTCAACTTTTGTTTAACATCTACAATTATTGTATTATTTTGGTGAGGCAATCACTGATGACTGAGGAAAACCTCCTCATGCAAAAGAAACCAAATCAATAAACACAAATAAATTTTCATAAGAGAGTTTCTTACAATAATTGTCAAAGCAATTTCAGTTGAACCTGGCAGCTATGCACAACATGTTCTAAAATAACTCTCAAAATTCTTTAGTGAATAATTATCATTCACATATGTTGACCTGTTTACAGATATTTAGAGATAAAATTTCAGTTTTCATTACATTAAAAGTGAAATCACATTTCTCCTAGGTGACTAGTTATCTATTAGATTAAATCCGTTTTATTCAGGTAATATCGGGGATTTGTCTCAACATGTAAAATACAAAGTTGGTTTTAGGTGCAGAGATCCAGATTTTCTGACAAAAACTGGATTTAAAGTTGCACCTTAATTATTATTGTAATGTACTTTGAAAATAGAAGGTTTGCTAGTGCTTGCACCTGTTGCAGTTTCAGAAATTTTTGTTCCAAAAAGCTGAGTGATAAAATATGAGTAATGTCTGAACAGATGCATTTTCAGTAAGAGAGCAATAGCTGGAAATCTGAGGCAGAGTAGGGCAGTGATGTATTATTGTTTTCCCTCTATCAGCCTTAGTATCACCATCTGGCTTTCGATTACGGAACTGCAACAAAGTCTATTTTTTCTTTATCACCATCTGGTACCACAGTCAAGTGACAGAGTCACAGAACAAATTTAACCAAAGGTTTTAAGAATTTCAACCATTCAACTTGTAAGGTAAACAGAAGCTGAAGTGCTGCATATGAAGTACTAAAATAAGCAGTCTAAGGATACAGGCACTGGAAGTTGGTCAGCTTAATATCCAAGGAGAAGAGACTGCAAAATAGCCTGGTTTTGGCCTGGCTCAACCAACAACATCCTAGATGATTTCTGGGACCACACAGAGTTTGGATGTGGCAACCCTTGCTTGAAGACAGTGAGATTTTGATAGCCAGAGTGTGGACAGGCCATTTATTTGCCATCTAATCCACAGAACAACCCCCAGGACTATTTAGTACACTAGAACAAGAGTCTTGCTGCTTGGAAAAAATGATGCTGTTGTTCATATCCATCCAAAATTTGAGGAGGACAGACACCAGATTGTGCTTTTGTTTACCAAGTGACCGAAGTCTTGCAGTTGCTAGCATGGGATTATTATGTAATGCACGGATGGTTTTGGAACATTCATATCTCTGTGTGAAGAATCTTGATGATGGCAGAAATGACTCTGTGTTAGAGAAACTGTTTTGAATGCATGACAATTTTGTTAAAATTAATATCTTCAATACTACACAGTGAATACTGCCAAAAAATGGATGCTTAGCTAAATATAAATTTTTTCAGGTATAACTATGTGATGGTTTGTCTAGTTAATTTTCTTCACAGTAGCTGCTATGAGGTTATGTTTATATTTGTGAACAGTGTTGATAACACCAGGATGATTTTGTTACTGCTGAGCAAGGCTTACAGAGAGCCAAGGCCTTTGCTGCTCCTTGCCCACCCCACCAGCGAGGAGGCTGGGGGTGCACAAGGAGCTGGGAGGGGGCACAGCTGGGACAGCTGACCACAACTGACCCAAGGGATATCCCACAGCATGTGGCATCATGCTCAGCCTGTGAAGATGGGGGAAGAAGGAGGAAGTGGTGGATTTTCGTAGTGAAGATGTTTGCCTTCCCAAGTCACCAGTACATGAGATGTAGCCTGGCTTTCCTGGAGGTGAACGAACAGCTACCTGAGGATGGGAGGCAGTGAATGAATGCCTTGTTTTGCCTTGCTTGTGTACATGGATTTGCTTTACCTATCAAACAGTCCTCATCTCAACTCTCAATTTTTCTCAATTCTACTCTTACAATTCTCTCCCCAGACTGACTCTGGGGGAGTGATAAGTGGCTGTGTGGCACTTAGTTGCTGGCTTGGGTTAAATCACAGCACACCGAAAATAAATTGCATTTATTCGTTACAGCATTTGTAAATTCTTCCCACAAGCCCTTGTTTCTACGGCACTAGAAACATACTCAGTTATTTATCAACTACCATCATACTTAGGACTTTCATGCAGGTACAAGGCATGTTCTGTTAGCTTTTGTTCACAACATGTTTTCTTGCATATACTTCATGTTCTTCAAATTGTATACATGCATTTTAACTAAAAGTACTGATAGGATAACTAACTACTATGTCAATATTCAAAAAGAAATTAACATAAGATGTTAAATAAATGATGGAAGTATATACAATTGGCCCTAGGATGGCCACTTAAATTGCCCTCTCTTGAAGAAATGACAAACGATGTCATAATTTATTTTTTCCTTATCTGTCACCAAAACTATTGCTCTACCTGCTTTATGTGCATGACAAGTACCAGAATTTTGGTTGAATTAGCCCTAAATAACATTTTATGATTTAGAACAGCTTTTGAACAGCAACAATAGCTACATCTTGTTCTTTAGAAGAGTATGAATGTTCTGTAGCTGAGAGAAATTGCTGAGAGAAAATGTTAATTTTGAAAATTCAGGTTGGCTTCACCTGTGAGATACTCTTATTTTACACTGGTAAATTACATCCTCTTAATGCTATTGACATCATACTTTTCGCAGAAATTGGAGCAAAGTAACAGTGTATAAAATCCGAAAAACAATTTGAGAAAATGATAAGCTAGTTTTCTTTCAGCTAGATTTCATATGATTGTGATTTAAGAACAGTTCAGTACTTTTCTCTAAGTCTTTCTACCTCCAACATTCATGCAATCCTCAAATAAAAAGGAAGTACCTAATGCTCCTCTGTGTCCATATTCTATCATCTAGAGCAGCTGAACAGGAATGCATTATATCTTACTTTTGTGAGAGTTTATGTTTACTACAGTCCTGCTTCTGAACAAAGAAAAAATAGGTGGGTAATTAAGCACAAAAGACAATATATCACTTCTGTACAGTCAGAGATGCATCTAATTCTGGCCTTTCCAACATTTAAGAGATGAAAAAAGTGGAAAGATCTTCCATCTTTTGGGAACCGAATGTGTAGCAATCGTGCACTGGAGTTATACTCCTATCTTCCTACTGGTATTTAAGAAAGATTGTTTCTCATCCAGAATTATTTGGTGTCCTCTAAAATTAAATTTCGTATTTGTAGTTGCTAAAGACATGATTCATATCTGCTGAATATTTTTTAACATAATGGAGACACTTTATAGGTGATTAGAAGTAAAAGATAGTGAAATATTCATCTCTGTGATGAAAAAAAGCAGAACAGACTATTTATTGGGTCTGAACTTATTAAGAGTAAGCAGTGATATATAGACATATATCTTATGAAACCTCCTTCCCCACTGGGTGATGTTTGGGTCAAGTGGGTGGTCTACTACAGTGAAAACTTGTATGGCTAGGAAGAACTCAGGGATTCCCACTAGGGAGCTACTGCAGCATGTGCAAAAACTATGCAGAACTACAGGATGGTATTACTTTGGTAAACATCACGATTTGAACTCACAGATATGTGACGATTCTCCCACAGCACATCTCATGCCACTAAATTCAAAATTGCATCTATTTTGCCACAAAAAAGTGGATCCCATTCATGCAGCAATTGTGCCTCCAGCACACATCCTTTTCTCATCAGCAAACTAAGAATGTCGCCTTTGGCACGGATGGCAAGCTCCACCTCCACCACCTGCTAGGCAACACACCCTGTCCACAGTTAGAAGAGCCATACAACACATGGTGCCCACCCTTCAGTTCTGGAGATTTAGCCACTGTTTGCAGGTTTCACCCTACATACAGGGAAACTGCAAGTACCAGCTTTAAATGAGTGAAGCAAGGTCTCATTATAATCCATGAGTACCTTTAATTCAACAGAACATTTGTTAATTCCACTCAAACCACTTCTCAAACAGTCAAATGGAGGAGATGTGTTAGTAAAAGCAGCTGAGCTAAGAAGATATTAGATCTTGAATGAAACTAGTGGCAGTGTAAGAAGTATGTAATGGAAAAACAATCTTTGATATCCAGTTTATTTTTTGAGTTCTCTTTCAGAGTTAGGAATAATTTTATATTATAAAAGGAATATTAATTTTTCAAAATATAATTTTTTCACAAGAAATTGTAAATTAGTACATGAGCAGCATTTTTAAAATACATATATTTTGAAAATGATTAAAATTTGAAGTTTTGACTTCATTTATCATTGAAAGCGCTTTTTGGAAACTTTAAATCATATACTGATATGCATATGTGGATGCTAAACCATTTTTTTCTTATTTAAAATTTTCTTTAATTCATTTATTTTTCTTTGTAGATAGGATACACATAATGATAAGACCCAAACCATGATTCAACCTATGATTTCATCCTACCTAGATGCCAAATAATATGCAAAAATACCCATGAGAACACCATTGTAAGCCCAGATCTTCATAGATTTGTAAGGGTAAGAAATTCTATAAATCTGAAAAAACCTATTGTAGATACCAAGCCCAATAGGAACAGCATTGTTTGAATTCTTGCTATAGAAAACTCTGAGTGCCAGTACAGTGACTGAAGGAAATCTTTACAAGACAACTAAAAATAGCTGAAGCATTTTAAAACATTTATTATTTTGTGTAAAATTATCAGTGATTCAAAGATTATTTAATTTCACTTGAAGAGGCACTGTAATCTTTACTTACAATACAGTTGAAGGTAAATGCATAATCATTCTTGTTTCTATAGGAACTACTTTTTCAGAGTTAATTACAAAGAAAGTATGGTTATGATCTTCTTTTTCCTTCCTTTTCAGACCTTATAGCAAAATAGAAGTACAATACCCTTTCAAAGTCCCTTCCAATTAAAGAGCTAATGGGCGCTTTTGAAAATGCTTTTAGACTGTGCTATGTACATACTTCCTGAGAGGGGAAAAAAAAGTCACATCAGCTTCGATTTTTATATGGAGACCTGATTGAACAGCCAGCAGTACAGAAACATTTGATTTCTTGTTGCGCAATGTTGTTTCATCTCTTCTGAAAGCCAAATACCTACACGTGAAAGAAAATGGCAAGCTTCTCAAGCTGCACTAAGGTTGGGCATCTTACTGCAAAAGTACATTTTGTGATTCACAAAATATGCACAATACATTGAAGTGGCCATCACAACTGAGATTTGACTGAAGAGATGCAGGAGAGTTATTAAAGATTTCTATTGCTCCATTGTTTAATGAAGTTCCCTTTGGTGATCCATTCTGCTTAAGTTTCAGTCTCTATTTTTCTCCAGATTTCACCTGCAGCATCTCCTTTCTTCAGGAACAAGTCCAAGGGCCCCAGTGATAACCTTAGTATTTTCCTGTTTCTATTTTTAGCCTGTAGTAATTCAGTCTTTATGTACAGCAATCCTGCTTTGTCTTCCACTTAGAGTAACACTCAAAAGGTGGCAGTGTTCAGAAAAGACTCTCATTTCTTGTTGTCAGTACACTTCCTAAGAGTAGATGTACTACTTTATCTTGCTGTTTATAGACCTTCAGAAAAATTACACTGAACTGGCAGATTTTAGAAACTTCTATATGCAATATAAAATTTCTACTGAGTATGAAAACATCAGCGCAATTTCTTCAGAATAGCAATCTCTTTGTGTTACTAGCACTCCACAAACACCACAGCAATGTTTTCTGGATTTTTTTTTTTTTTTAAAACTAACTACAGTTCAATAGCTGGGACTCAGCATTAATTAATGCCTTTGCATACTCAGTTTGAGACCTGTTCAAGGGACACTGTATTATTCTGTCAGTGCTTTAAAAAAATGGGTTAATTTGAAAAAAGTCAGTGAGTTAATTGCTTTTGAATCCAGATAACAGGGTGTTTATTTTATGAAAAATAAAACCAGGTACCATTTCACTGTGTTCTCCCAACTTTGCAGGAACTCTCAATCATTTCATTATGGATTATTCCTTCCTACTGTTTCTCCCTATAATGTAGTATAAGCCATAGTTCTCCTGTGTGGATATTTAGCATGATTCTGGATTAACAGCGCTTCATTTAATTGATGAGTGCATTATGTGTATTATAGCATGATCAGATGTTGGACCAACATCAAGATACTGCTCTTTCGCTTTGCATTTATCAGCGGCTAAAGGTAACTAGCTGGCCTTTGGTTTGTCTCTCTATTTGGGTGGCTTATGCCACAGAAGGAGCCAAGAGAAAACAGGAAGTCTTGGTAAGACTAACATAAACACTGAAGCTGACTGAAGAAGCTAAATGGAAAAGCTTCTGCTGTAAAGACAATTTTCTCATCTCCGAAGTATGGCTGTCTACCATGGCTACTGCTTGGGATGCTGCTTGAAAAATAAAAAAGACAAAAAAACAAACAAACACATAACTGTGGACGTTGGTGGTAAAAGAATAAAGGACTATGCTTAACTTGTGTTAGCTTCCTTTATTCTAAGTCTTCCACTTCCAACACAGCATGTCTGGGTTATGTATGTTTTCATTTACCTTCCACCCTGTTATGTTAGCAAAAACTGTGTATATGCACACATTTGTACATTTGTGAAAGCGAAGGGAGAATGCAAAAACTGCGCAACTCACAGTTACTATTTGATTCTGTGTAACTTTCATGTCACTGCTCCTACTGGTAAGAAAAATTCCTTAAATGTATCAATTTTTCATCAGTTTTAGAATACGCAGGTTTCTGAGGATTGCAGCCTCCAGACAGCTTTCTACAGACAGGGATATGACAGGGATACGATTTGCTGCCAGTAAAAAAAAAAAAAAATTAAAAAGAAGTAACATATCATTCTTAGAATCATCTTAGGGACTTGGTATTGCTGCTCCTGAATTGCTCAATGTAATCCTGACACTCCACATCCTCCATTAAAAAATGTGTTAAATCCAACTATTTCAAAGAGTAAAAATAACGCAGAGCGGGGTACAGAGCTCCAAACCCCATGTAGCATTGACTTCCCCAAGTGCAGGGAGGAACAGGGCCAGCAACAGCCCTTCCAGCAGCAAGCGCAAGCCAAGCAAGCGACGAGGAGGCTGGAGACGCCCTCACACCACCGACGCGGTCAGCGTCCTCTTCGCAGCACGGTCCCGGAGAAGCCTCAGACGCGCCGCCTGCAGAACACAAGGCTGACGGCGACGGTCATCGCTCCGCAGCCGCACCCGCGTCCTGTCGAGCCCCCGCCCGCCACCGAGCCGCGCCAGACCCCAGCCAGCCCTCGCCCGCGGGGCCTCCCCGAAGCGCCGACGCCCCTCGTCCCGCCGGACAGTGCTCCTCTCTCCCGCTGCCTCTCCCGGAGCGTGCCCCGAGCGGCGCCGTCGGGCGCGCAGCGGGATGGTCCCGGTGCGAGCCACGGGGTCCCGCCGGCCGCGAACCCGCGCCCCCCGCAGCCCTTGAAATGGCCGCCTGGCCGCGCGGGTCTCCCCGTCCTCCGCGCCCCCCTGCTCCCGGGGGGACACACCCCCGAACCGCGGCACTCCGCGGAGCCGCGCCGCCCCGACCTCCGCGCCGCGGAGCCGCCCTGCTCTCCCCGCAACGCGGCGGGGCGGGAGCAAGGCTGGAAGAGGGGGGATCACCCGCGCCGGGGAGGCGGGGGCACCGCGTCTTGCAGGGCTGCGGGGGCGCCGCACGCGCTCCCTCCTCACGGCGGGGAGGGTTAATAAAGGCCGGCGGCTGCCTGCCCACGGCCAGGGGTGCCTCTCCG
>VZTE01002615.1:286479-314600 GCA_013397775.1 Eulacestoma nigropectus | reverse complement strand
TCACCTCGAGCTGGCGCTGTGTCCCCGCGCTGCCGCCGCCGCCTCGCCCGTTCGCCACCGCTCCCCGCTGCTGTCCCCCTGGCGCCTGGCCCCGCCGAGGGGCAGGTGGCCAGCCCACCCCTCACCCCCACTGCCCGGCTGCGGCTGCTGTGTCTCTAGCCCCCCGCCGCAGGGAAGTCGCAGCGGCGATTGCCAAGCGGGAGGAGAGGACAGGAGAGGAGTGGAGCCGCTGGCGGCTCGGGCAGCGCGCTGCGTCTGGGTCTCCGGGGATGGACTGGGCTTCGTCCTGCGCCTCAGCCTGCCCGCGGAGAGGAGGGCGGTGATCGTCCGCCCAGCCCGCCAGGGAGGAGAGGGACCCCGGTTAAATGTCACGGCTCCCCGTCCGCTCCCCGCCGCCACCCCGCGCATCGCTCACCTCGGGAGGGGGCTGTGAAGGTGGCGGCAGAGGCAGCCCCGGCTGCGGCGCGCCCCGCCGCCGCTCGCCGTGAGGGAGCGCCCCGGCAGCCGCCAGGTAAGCGACCGGCACCCTCCCGGTGCCGTCGGGGGTGGCGGCCGCGGGGAGCCCGCCCGTGAGGGTAGAATAAGTTTCGAGGGGGGACCTCTGGAGGGGAAGAAGAGACCGCGGCGTGGGGTCTGCGGCTCCCGATGTGCGGGATGCGGGGAGCGATAGCCGGCGGGACGCGGCGCAGCAGAGCCCTCCAAGGCCGCCCGCCCGGGCCGGCCCCGTCCCCGGCCCCCCGAGGGCTCTTGGACGGGCGGCGGACGGCGCTGCGCGCCCGGCAGCGGGGGGTGGTGGAGGGGTGGGTGTCGGGCTGCCCCAGTCGCGGACTGGGGGGGCGGGACGCCGTGCCCAGCATCACACCTTCCCTGGGGAAGAGCTTTCTCCGCCGGGCGGGGAACCGTACGATGGGAGCAGGAGTCCTGCGGGGGCTCCGAGCGACGTGACACAAACACAATAGTCCTTTGTCGCCAACGAAGAGATGCTTCCACACCTGTGTCCGCTGCCGTGGTGGATGTGCTCGCTGAAGTACGTGCATCAGAGAAGTGGGTCTTGTGGGGTGATGGTGGTGGTGTACGGTGAAGGCACTGTTTTACCTTCTGCACAGCAAATCCAGAATAGCCCCCCCTTTAAGGGAGAAGCTCGAAGTACATGCAGGTGCTTCTGAACGTACCTGGAAGAAAAATAACGGGAAGAAAATCATCTACCATTTCATCATTTGTCCAGTCTCGAGTCTAAAATATAAGGTTTTGCAAGTCCTGTTCTATAGATGCTGGAGTAAGCATCGAATGTTCTTAAGCATTTTCCCCTCTAGCTTTCCTTGCCCAGCAAAGAACTGCAGTGTGTTTTTACTACATGCTGCTGCTTTAAAATACTGTTCTTTCAAAAGACTTTCTCATTTAAAAAGAAAAACCTCTTATATAAAAAGGAAAACGTCTGAACACTGAATGCTTCAAAAATAATTCATTTGTGAACTTGCATTGCTTGCCAAGTGCTGGGTGGTGGTGGTGGGGGCAGAAAGAAGCACACAGCTTTTCTGTGCCTTTGTCATGAAAATGAGCCATGCAGTCTTTATTTCAGTCAAAACTATAGCACTAAGGGAATGGAAGTGAAAATTAGTTTGTGTAGCGTTCATGGAGGTAAGCCATAACCTGTAAAGCATGAACACAATAGTTCTGAAGCCTTACATCACTTTTTACAGTGACACATCTGGAATTGACAGATCTACAATGTAAAGTATGTGTAAGATTTCACCTCAAACCAAGGTATATGCCTTAAAATAATTGTATAGCATTTAACTTATCATTCAGAACTACAACAGCTGCCTCCACATGAAAAAAAAAAAAAATCCACTAGGAGGTAGAATAAAAGGATATGCTTTCCTGAGCTTCTACCTTCCAGTGAAAAACCCAAAATTAAAAGAGATGGTCTCTGTTCCTTCTGTATGCAATCAAGGCACCAGCAGTTCCATTAGAGGCTACACCCTTTCCAGGAAGCATTTCATTGTAGAGTTGGAGCTGCTGTGTGTACTTTGATACATAATGGGCCACACAGAAGAGTGCACTAACGTCAGTATGTTCCTACTCCTACTGTGTATTTATATGTGTAAATATTCCAGTCGAAATGAGATTTGGGATTTTTTCGTCAGATCAGCACTTAAAATGATTGACTCCTCAGCTACTGTGCCATCTTCTTATTTTTCTTGAAAAGTAGTGATTTTGACAGTAGCTAATATACGTGCATCAGAACAGCGATACTATACCTTTTAGGTAAACAGAATATCCCTGAAAACTGTTTTTACTGCTCTGAATTCCCTCTCCAGAGAGTAGGAATAACACCTACATAGACTGAACAACACGAAGTGTGATAGACTACGTAGAAACAGCGTGGTTTGGTAGTATAACAGGTATCAGATCTTTTGTTACTGTTCTAGAATCCAGACATTCTGTGAAAGGGCTCTAGGAGGAAATGTTATCCTCCGTAGTAGCGGCAAGAGGCGAAAAAAATACAAAGTATTAGAGAAGCTTGTTAGCTTAAGCGGCTGTCCACAAGTACTGTGATTAGTACTATGTTGGCATGCCACTGTGAACTAATACCAGGATTTGGGTATCCTGCAGTTAAGAAAAAAGACCAGAGTAACTTGCCCTTTGTAGTTCTGAAGCTGTATCATTTTTCTCCAATACAGACAGTTAAGGAGGTCTGAAGATTGGAATATTAGTGCCTCTGTGCTGAGTTTAACAATGTAAGTCTGCGTTAGTGCCTTTTTCATATCTTGTATTAAGACCCTTCAAATAACATAAACACAGGGTGGGTGTGGTTATTGGAGAGGGTATTGATAAGGATTCTAGGAGGATTCCTGTGGTGATTTTTCTAAGTCATGCTGATATGATTGCTGCCTGTTTTTAGAGGTTTTGGTGTTTTGTTTGTATACCTTTTGGCTGTCTAAACCCTAGTGAATTAAGTGGGGGAAAAAAGGTTAAGGAGTTCTGAAGGGTCTGTATGTAGCTGTCTGTTGGTTCTTTGGCTTGTCCTTTGTGAGAAGGTGGATTTTCTTATAGCTGTTGCTGGTAATTAAAAATCCAGATGATGGACAAGTGCAGGGATAGGTGGATCAATTTCAGTAAATTTATATGATATGAGGTATGTGTATTGCTGCATTCTCTTATTGCAAATGAGCTTATTTGGCTACTAGTACTATGATGCAGTATGCTGAGTACATTCTAATTCTCTGTGATTTCTCTTCATTTTTTTGTACAGATATTCAGGAAATTTAAGAAAATTCTATTTCTAGTTTGTCACTGATTGACATGCCTCTGTCATAAGGCTTATTTGGCTAAGCTGTGTCTAATGATGAATCTTTATAAATTATTGCTCATTTCTAATTAGTACAGTGACTAGTTTAACTGTTTATTTTCCAAAATGTTTTCAGCTCATATATTTTCAGCCAGACAGTTTTTTTTTTTTTTACGTAATTTGAAAGCATAAAATCAAGATTTTTCTTCTTTCCTGGAGAGTGTGGCCTCTCTGTTACCTTAGAAAAACATTAAAATAAATGAGATAACTCTGTAAAGAATGGAATTTAAATATTTGAAATTTATAGACATTGGTCCTCAAGAAATGCGATATACCAATCAATGTTTTCTGTGCTGAGATATCAATATTATTCCCATGAGATATGCTGAGTAGAATTCATATATGAGCTGCTTGCCATCTCATAAGCCTTTTGATTCCTGGAGACAATTTCATTTCTTAATGATGAAAATCTGTGGAGGGAGGAAACACAGAAGATAAACTGTCATCAGTGTTGTATAATGACATTTTGGTGGCCCATTTTCTGTTGATAAAATGCAAATCTTGTGATTTTTTTTTTTCTTCTCAGTGACTATTCTATGAAGCAGTAGTTCACGAGATTATTTATAAACATACCGATCAGAGCTGTTATTTGATTAAAGTCTAATCTCTCATTCCCTTTGGAACTGGAAGTAGATATTTGTATCAGCAGATTGTAGGCAAGTCTTGTTATATATTGATATATCGTTAGTGTTTTCAGCTTGATTACTATTGTAAAAGTCCTATTAGGTCAGTGTGGATGTTTAGTGAACATCTTGTCTATGAGGTGGAATTAGTGGACCATTTAACCCTTCTCCCAGAAATACTCCTAATTACATGCAAATAGAAATAAGGGTGCATTGAAATTAATATTTTCTTGAAGGTGGAAATATTTTAAATTACTTCTTACTATTGGTTAGCACTTCTGCTAATATTTTTCTTATTCCTTTCATAGTAGGCAAGGATTGCAAGGAAACACCAAAATCGTGCCTGGGTTTATGTATTTTAAATGGCACAGCCAAAGTAGATGATTTAAAAAAAAAAAATGGAAGACCAGATGTGTCTGAAGGAAATGAGTATCTGGCTTTTTTCTAATGATCCTATTACATTTCCTAGAAAGAAAGAAAACAGAGAAAATTGGGTTTTAATTGGACAAATAAAGTGACAAAACTTACTAGCTGTCAATCTCAAAATTAAAGTTGCAATGAAAGAAAAAAAAAGAGTATTTGCAAACTTTTATCATAATTGGAAATAAACTATAATGTATTCGAATGTAGTAAACAGAATCATCTTCAGCAGAAATATTTGTCTATATAAAAATATATCTTTATTGTGGAGTTTGTTTGATTAACTGCAAAATGCCTGTCCTTTGGACAGAATACGGAAGAATAATTATTCTACAGTTCTATTTATTTTTGTTTAGCTAGTATTTATACAACAGTAACTATGATTAATATTTTATAACTTTTAATAAACACATATTCTATTTCTAAATAGAAATTACTTTTTAAAGTAAAATTTGCATGGCTTCTTAAAGCCATTGTTCTTTAGGTGAAGAGAGATTCTTTTAAATGGTAAAAAAATCAGATGTATCCTGTAAAGCTATAGGTAAGATATCTTAAGTTTTGCTTTTTTATATTTGAAGTTATACTTTAGAAAATTGCGTTTGTTCTGATATTCATGTTTAATGTCTAGGAGCAACCAGTGGTCATTAGTTAAGATTATGGGAATTTAATAACACTCCACAACTCTCACTTCTCCCCATTCCTCAGCCCCCAGTAACTTTAAGTACACTTATCTTCAGTGTTGAATACTTAAAAGAGCCTTGGGGTGGCATTTACTGAGGCAGGCCAAAGGCCATCTTTGAGCCGTACAAATGCAGAGCTCCATCTCTAAGGGAAGAGTAGGATTTCCTGGACTCCCCTCTCTGGCATTTTTCGTGTAACTAAGAGTGTAATATGGGGAATCACATCACTAGAGAAACCAAACTGGCTGGCCTTAGAACAGGACAGCTACTTAGACTGTCATCCTCTGCTCACTTTCCAACTTGCAGATTACCCTTTCCTTCTATTATTTCCTTCAGTTTATCTTGTTTCTGAGAAAACACAAAGTTTTCTTCAAATGGTATTTATCTCTTGATTGCTGCAATTCATGAACTGCATTTCAACTCGTGTTTTAGTGAAGTATTTGTGGAATAGCAGTAGCTGTGAAAAGCTTCATAAGAGAGGATTTTTTGAGGGAAAGCTCAGTTTGGCATTTTCAGGATTTTTTTTCCATTAAAACAGAAAGGTTTATGTTCCTCTGTGACAAGGCATCAAGTAGATTCCCGTTCACAGCACACATGAGCCTCAGCACTGATATTTTCCCATGGCTGCCCTAACACCTTTTTTAGGTCAACATATATCAAAGTCAATTGAAATCATCACAACTGCATCATCTCTGGGATGCACCAGTTATGCAGGCAGGTAATGTGTGTGGGGAGAACACAAACAAAAACCCAACTATGTTTTAGCATGGTTATAAAGACTGCAGATAACCTCAAGAGAGACAAGAATAGAAACAAGCTCATTGGGAAGAAGAAATTCTGCTTCCCTGTAGGCCCTGGAGGAAAAAAGGAGGGAGAGATTTCAAGATTGTGAGATTTTACAACTCTGCAGACCCTTAGTTGGGATAGATAACAGATGTCAGCCCCACTAAAGAGGAGGTAAAGTTTGTCGTTGCTTGTGACAAAATCTCATGTTTCTAAAGTGGAAAGGAATAGGGAAGACTGAAGCTGGAATGGTGGTGTGTGACTGGGAAGGAGAGAGCCAGACAAGCCTGTGGCCTCTCAGCATTAATGTTCCTGTCTTTTCTCAAAAGTAACCAATTACGCTTATGCTTAAACACTGTGATTCAATTTTCCAGGCATAGCAATAATTGTCCTGAAAGAAGAGACTGTGTTGCTATTCCTGGCATGGGTGTTAGAAAGTGTTGACATTCAGAAAACCACTCATCTTCAATGGCCATATTTGAGTACAAGACTTGCTTTAGATGTTCCTCTGAATGCCTCCAGTGCTGTATGTAACTATCAAAATCAGGACAATTACACAGAAGAAAAGATGAGACTTACCATTCTATTAAATAGAAAGTATTACTTTGACCATTAGCAGCAGGAATAGAGTTTTGATTTGAAAGCTAGGAAAAATTTAATGTTAATCATGTATGTGGGGAGGAACCATTGTGAAATAGGTTGTGTTTACGTCAGTACATGCAGTAGTCTGGAAGAATTTGCAGAATTCTACATTAACATATACCTTTGTACTCTCTTCGATGGTCTTCTTTTTTTTTTTTCTTTTTTTTTTTTGGACTACTGAGTGGGACCAACCAAATATATTGAGAAAATACCTGTTTTGTGCCACCTTTTGACTCTTCCTTTCCTAGTGTTAACTGGCACACTTTGAAATGGAAAAGAAGCACTTTAGGCTAAAGGCAACATGTGAAAAAAGAATATATTCATTTCTTGCAGTCTGAGTAGTGAAAGCCTTCAAAGAGTGAGAGGATCAGTTTAATTTGAGATAAAATTTCTCTGTGCTCACAACATAAACAGACTCTAGTGCAAACAAGAATTCGTTCCAATTGGGAGTGGATTGAGTTTGCTAGAATAGGTTATAAAGTAGATAAGTAGATTCACATAAGCTTAAACCCCAAGAAATTCTTGTTTCTGTTGTCTCCATAGACAATGAGGAGGAAGTAATTATCTTAGAGTTATTACAAAGGTAGTGAAAAGATATATCAAGATAAAAGGCAGTGGAACAATTGTAGAAATTAAACTGCAGTAAATCATAAGCTTGCAATAGCTTGCTTCCTAGATTTCTGAAGGAAATGCATAGCTGAGCATCTGAGTGACTTCTGAATCTATAATTTATTTTTAAATGCTATGTCTGACTTGGAGGAGAGCCAACTATTAGGAAGAAAAATTAGGTCAGGAATTATTAAGTAGTAGTCAAACCTCAAGGACGTAATTGAGAAAAGTAAATGAAGTCAACATCCCAAGACACCTAGATATAGATACATATCAGGAGGATTTGACTGCTGCCCACTTTAAGGAGGCAAGTATACAAATCTGCTGTGAAAACAGTCCTGTCTTCGTTCTCACTTCCATCATGGCTTAAAGTGAATGTACAGTCGCATTCTTACTATCAAACACTTTTTTTACCGATAACATACTTCTTAAAGATGTTCATATATTGTTATTAAAAGTTTGATTAAAGGAAAAAAATTGCATATATGTTCTTAAGAAAGGAAAAAAATTGTAAATAATTTGGGTTTTTTATTCTTTACAGCAAACATTTCTCTGTTTTTCTCAGACCGTATTCTGAAAATGGAAGTTGTGTTGAGCCATTAGGTCTTTTCTATTCTTTTAGGGTTAGAGTTTTCAGACCAGGAGTCATTGAGGACTTTGAAGAAGCTAGTTCTTGTAAGAAATAGATATAATTTCTACTTTGACATAGAAGTAATTAAGTAGTGGGCAATGTTATGCATTGGAGACTGCAAAATAAGTCATCAAATTCCTTCTGTCAAACAATTACCGTGGAAAGACAAGTCAAAAAGTTTTGTACATTGAAATAAAAAATTATTAAGGAGGATACAAAAGTCTTGCTTAGATCTGTTCACTAATTATTTTGGACTTTCCCTTTGTGCACAGTTTTTGTAGTTTTGAAAACAGACAAAGGTAAAAAAGAAAAAATCCCTGTTGTGTAGATAATTAAAATCTTAGATGTACATTCAGATTAACATGCTAAAGCTTTGAAATGGAAAAGGTAGAAATGTGATGCGGGTATTTAATAATAAATGTTCTAGTTTCTATGGGGTTTTTTCCCATTAGAAAAAAAGCCATGTGATGGGTAAAGAAATTTGAATTACTAACTATTTTAAAATTAATAATCTATTAACCAAGCAGTATTGAAGTAGGAATTTCAAGATTTTTTTCCCAAAAACTATAGAGGTATTATATCCAGGCAAATTTTTGTTTAACAGCAATAGCAGAACAAAACAAGATTAAAAAAAATTAAAAAGAGTGCATGCTCTAAATATCATAAAAAATCTTTTGCATTACATCATATTACACAATTGCTTCCCTGTGTTCAGGAGGTTTATCTTTTCCTCCGAGGCTTTGACTGTTCAGCTGAAGCAATTTGCATTGCTCAAAAGGAAGAGTACCAGACAGTAGGAACCTCCAATTTAATTGTTGCTCCATTGGTTACTGCACCACTACCCTACCTGATTAACATGGCTGTTTGACCAGTACATTCTATTCTTCATAGTCTTGCTTGAAAACAGTTCAGATGTTACTTTGAAATGTGAGTAGACAGTAGCCTTCAAATACTTGCATCAACATCTGGTTATAATAATGAAGTGTGTTACAGCAATACACTATTCTGATATTAAATTGTACAACAACCAAATTTGAGTTTCTACTTCTGCTTAATATTGTTTTAATTCTGTTTTAATATTGTTACTTTAAAGCACCTTGTTATAAGTATTTGGGGTTTTCTGTTTCATTTGAATATATGTCAGGTGAGAGATGCAGAAAAGAGATTATGGTTAAATTTAACAGCTAGCAGGCTCAAACAGTTCGTTGCTCATTCAGTTAGGGTAACTACTGAATAGTTGGTGCATCTAAAGATAATGGCTTTTTTCACTGATTCCTTTTATAAAGCAATGAAGCTATTGCCTAGTTTGCAGTTCAGAGACACTGTTTAGCTAGAAAATGGAGTTTTACTGGAAGTAAGGAGATGTTTCATATAGAAGAATCAATCATCATTGTAGAAGTTCTGTATAAGGAATCTGTATCATGTCCATGGCTGTTGGAATTTACACTTAGATATGTAATCAAGGTCACAGTTTTATTTTTTTCACTTGCTAGCACAGTGTTATTGATATATGGAAGGACACTAAATGAGTGCCTGTAGTATATCAAGAATTTCCATTTCTGCTCTAATTATATCCATCCTAACTGTATGGTGTTTCTGTTGGTACTAGTAATATTGTGTATGCTTTCTGGACACATGAAAAAACGCTGTGCCAGAATGGTAGAGAGGAGGACATGCAGATAACTGTATTTTTAAAATTTTCTACTTTTGATTGAAAGATATATCATTATTGTTGTCTTCAAGTACTTTCACTCTGGACATGTCCTTGGATCAGCACAGAGGCAGAAAAGGAGAACAAAGAGATACAGAAAGCTGACACAGCTAGAAATTCCTAAAACCTTTTCAAATGTGGTGTCAGACTTGCAAAGTCAGTTTGGAGTATGTCATGGATATGCTTTCTTCAGCAGCTGTCAAAATAGAACATGTTCTGCTGTAACATTTTATTTGAAGGCAATATGATCATATCTCTGATTTGAAATTGTGAATAACTCTGAAAATTAGGTAATGGCTTTGGGCCCATTACAAGTTACCAGTACATTCTATTTCATATAGGCTACGCATCCAGCAAAGCTTTATAATTTACTGTTTGTTCAGTCTTTCTGAAGCAAGCAGAAAACTGCAGAAAGTAATACTGCAATATATACATAATAGTGTGGTCCTTTCTGTTGATCTAAGCCAAAACAATTACATTATAAACTCACCAAGAGGATTTAGACTAGTAAGGCACTCTGAAATTTACAGTAAACAGATAGAGCATAGCTTCAAGTTCTTTTGAAACTTCTGCTCTACCATTCTATGTTCACACATGCAGAAATGACCTGTTGCTCTTCTCATAATACAAACCGATGTCCATTTGAAAGGAGTTTAGTGCATATTTTTTGCATACATTTTTATGCAAATTTTAAATCTGAGTTCCAAAATAAGATTTCAGTCATTTATAGTTGTTACAAGAAAGCATGCCAAAAATTTTTTTAAGAGCAGGTGCTAATAATGACATATTCCACAAACTGAAAAAGAATCAATATTTCTGCTTTTTTTCATTATCTCCTGTGCTTGGATTCTTACAGTTTGATACAAGCTATCCAATATTTAAGAGTGTTTCTGGTCAGGGTTCACTTAGAGTACAATAAGTGAACAATTTTCGGCAGCAGTCAGGAAAATAATTTAGAACTGTGTATGAACGATGTAGTTTTCTTTTTCTCATGTAATTTAATTCCAGTTAGTAATTACTAGTACATCCTTCAAAGATAACAGCAGAGATACTGCTCACTAATACTTATTCTGTATTATTTGTACAGCACTGAAAATACTAACTCCTTTCCTAACACTGTATAGTGAGGGGTGAGGGTAGATTCTTCCTGTGAATCTGCTACCAGTAGCATTTTCACTTTGAAATGCAAATGCTGAGCTCTGTTGAAGTGGTAAGTGCATGACCTCTGATATAACTCATTATTACCCTTGCAGCTTTTCCCGCAAATGTTTTGCCTGAGAAAAGAATCAAGCTCAGTTATTGATAATACTCTATTTGCATCACATATTAATGCAAACTTTTTTTATTTATGGTGGCAATCACTAGATGGCACTGCTCTATGTTTTTTTTTTTAAATGTTACATTTTCCTTTTCTTAAAATAATAATTCTGTTCTTTGATATATGGCATAATGAATTGTTACTGGTTTTGCGGTATTATTTATCTGTTATTTGAGGCAAATGGTAAAAAAGAAAGAATGAATTTTTCAGGAAGGTTAAATCCCTGAACATGATGTTTTGGTTAAGTGTTTGGTGTAAGGAGAAACATGCTGTTTGATAATCTCTATTCCAGGACTAGTAAAAATAGCAAATGTCAGGGAAAAGCCACAATGAGAACGCTCTTCAATTTCTGTGTTGTTGGTATCTTCTCCAGTTGTAAATCAGCATGTTAAGGGTATCTTTTACTTCTTGGCAGGAAAATGATTGCGTGATCCTGAACTTGCTAGCTGGCAATTCTAGCTTTTCTAATCTTCAATTGCTCAGTTGGCAATGCAGTCAATGCAGTCTTTAGCCAAGTGCATAAGGAACAAGAAGGTGGGAGACAACTTAATCCCTTCCATCACTGGAGTGCTAGTATGGTATATAGCTGATGCTGTTAATTCAACATGCTTCTGTGAATAGACTGCTCTAACAACTCTACCCCCAGGTCAAAAATGTACTTAGGACATCATCACTGCAACAACACTGTTACTAGATAGCAACTACAAAAATTAAAGGGCCTCTCAGACCTAAAACCATCAGCTGTGGCACTCTATCAAAAAAAAGAAGCAGGAGCTGTTGTTTGTGTTTGGCATCTTTTCAAAGTTTAGGGTACCATCACTGAATCTGTTACTAAAGTTGAATATGATGTGGTTAAAAATTTTGTAGGACTTCTGCAGAGGGTAAGGCTTTGAAAGTCCTTATGCCTTGGTCTGTTTTACTCCTGGATTTTGTTGTTTTGTTATTTTGGCATTCTGTCACACTGGGGCTCCAGGCCTGTGTGGTTCCTTAATTATTTGAAGAACAGTATAAAAGAGTACACATGTCTAATGGCTGCATATAAATGGAACTTCTTTTGATCTCCAGTAAAGCTGTCTCTGGAGTGTTTTCAGTTCTGGCTGGAAGAACTGCAAGGCATTTTTTAACCAGAAGTTGACTGAGATTCTCTTATATCAAACTCACTGTGGGATTCTTTCAAGAGTAGGTGCCAATACTGTCAGTAATGACAGCCGGTAGGCATTCTCTGTTGTCTAATTTTAAATGATTAAAGAGTCAGACACTAATTTTTGAGCTTGTCATTTGCAAAGAATTCTACCCTTTGGAATTATGATGGTAGTTGGACCTGTGCATGTGATTTTGGGGTCTATTTCTAGAAACAGGATTTGCGCCCCTAGCTTCTGATGAAAATTAAATTTACACTCCCAAGTGTTCATACTGTGTAGCATAATGATTGTGAAGCTTTAAATGAAAGGCTTTTTTCAGCTTAGTAATTTTAAGTGCTTGAAATGCAGCGGCTATTCTTTCAAAAAGGCATTCACAAAGGGGTAACAGTAGTTAGCTTGATACTTTCAGAAAATATTTTTCAAAGACAAAACTATGAATACTTTGACAGAAAGTGTTGAAGCTATTGCATGAATTGCTTTTCAACAGTTGACTTTTTTTTTAAATTAAAAAAATGAAATTAAATTATTTTTCTTAAATTACTTCCATAAATGAAACATTAATTTCATTATGCATTTACTTAATCTGGTTGCTCTTGTGAAATTATAATTTTAAGCAATCTGCACATTTGGTTTTGGTGATGGTCATTTGCCTCAGAGAGAGACAGATGAAACTAAATTTTGCAGAAGTTATCCATTAATAATTTTGGAACTTCATGAAGAGATGCCAAAGAAATCCATAAAATCTAGTTTATTTCATAATCCATCATTTTTGATGTGAAGATTCTGGAGGCCTGAATTCAGTGCTGGCATGGTAATACTCTTCTCAAGAGGGTGAGTTTACATATGATTTTAATTAGCATTCTTGGATTAAAGTAGAATGCAGGATGAGGCAGTAGTGATGCCAGCTTTGAATTGGAAGAATCTAGGCTGAAGAATTATTTGCCATAGATAATGAGACTGTTGTTGACATCTCCATGCTGCAACCAAGTGTTTGATATAGGTGTATCAGTACAGGAATACTTACTGATTTTTATCACCTGCTAGTTTTTATATCAATATGCCTGTAGTTTGCTGTTTTGTTTTAAAGAATAACATTTGTGGGCTTTGCCAGTGTTGTAGTGGGGAAACCATCTCTTCACCAGCACCCGTAAGCCATCCTGTTTATGAGTAGGTCTCACCAGTGGTTGGAATCTGAACCTCATTCTGTATTAATTTCTGAGTACAGTTCACTGAATTGGTGAATATGTTAAGAGAGACGGAATGAAGTGTGACTGAGTTATACAAGAAATGTCATATAGACTGCACTGCAACAACAGAAATGTCTTAAAATGAGTCACTTTCTTATATTGCTGGGAAAGTGATTTTAGTAACACAGGATAGCATTGCTATGCCTAAGGCTGTTCTGTCTTACTTGACTTGAGTCAAACCAAAATCTTCTTCCCCTAGTCCCCTCACTGCCTTGCTTCAGTTATAGCTATGAAAAACCAGACACGCATTTTATACTCTGCTTGGCAGGGGAATGAGGCTGCCACATTTCTGTCTTCATTTCCTTATACAAAACTTACTGATAAGGATTCTCTTTTAGTAAAAATTGGGGGAAAACAAAACTTGACCATAAAAGCACAGAAGACTTTTTTTTTTTTTTGGAAAATGACCTCTTGGTTGTTCTTTGATGAAGTAGTTATCCAGGTACTTAGAAAACACTCAATAGCGTTTTATTTACAATGTCTTAGAAGACTGTGGAAGTTTCAGATATTTCCTAATTTTTATTTCAAAGTTACTGAAAATTGGCTGTTTTGTTTCATACTTGGTATTAGGATTTAAAAAACAAGCAAACAAACAAACAAAAAAAACCAACAAAAAAAACCCCCAACAAAACGCCTGTTTCACTTCTGAACATATAAACATTACTTTGAAGTGCAAGTAGCAAACAATAATTTGGGGCTATTCTATTTATGAGGGTAGACTGTATTTATATATAAAATACTGATATTCTTTGAATCATGTATATGTAAAACAGCTCCTTTATAGGTGTTGTGAGCAGAAAGGAAGCTTCAAACAAGATTTATCAGAGAGACTCTGCCATTGAGTCATGAGGTTTAGAAAGGACCACTTTCCTTTCTCAACACCTTCTCAGAGAGGCATCTAAATGCATCTGGATCCAATCCTAGTCACAGACTTGGTCTATGGTTTAGGTCTAAAGGTTTATATAGGTGCAACTGAGCCTTTATATGACTTTGTCCTTTGTAGGATTAAGGTGGCAACCCAAATACAAGGATAAAATAAATAATTGATTTAAAGAGATGATGATCATGTTAATGATTAGACTAAAAGAATTCAGAATTTTTAACTGCAGAATATAGGTAGTTATAACTCCTGTTATAGTGCAATATTTATGAAACAATATTGAAGCAATTATATTAAATCTAGCAAAATAATTAAATACAGATTGACGTTACTCACCCGTACCATACCAGTGACATGGGTAAATCTTTTTCACTCAGCCTTGAGTAGTAACCTTCAGGAGTGTCTTGACTCAAGGAAGGAATCTCCGCACAAACGCCAACAAAGGGATGTATACTAGAAGATCGGGCTGTTAAAAACTTGGGTGAGGCTTCTATAGTATAAAGCAGTTGACTCCAGGCCAGCTGTGTCAGCTCAGCAACTTTACATAAATCATCTGCTTATCAACTGCTATCACTAGTTTGTTCTCTTATCAGAAACTTTGCCACACCTTTAATGGTGGCAGTATCCTTCAGGAAAGACAGTGTTCTTCCTATCCTCATAATATTTGGCTTTGAGATTGAAGAGTCAGTGTGGTGTCAGCATTCTTCATTACCAAAAGCAGTGTGACTCTCCCTCCTCTGTCCACCACTGATAATTTGTGCAAAATAGGGTAAAGTGTGAACTGTTTTACCTTTTACCCCTACCGAGGCAGAGCATTCTGCTACACTGCACCCCATGACTGCAGTTAATCTAAAAATATTTTATGGTTTTGTATGTACAGTGATTACAGCTAGATAACTTTACAAATGCATCTACCAGATCTTTTAAGCTACCATAGGCAGTTACTGCTTTATAGAATGTAACATTAAGAAGCTGTAGAAAACACTGCAGCTTTGTTATAAATGCTAAATAGAAATGCTTCTAATAGTGAGTTATATGAAATGGAATATAACTTTGTACACTACAGGAACACTTGAAAAGTCTTAGAGATGTCTAGTGAGCTTTCCAGTAGGTTCTACTTAGTACATTCCACAATAACCTAGAATTTCAAACATGATTGATTCATGCTTACAATATCACATGAGTTAGTCCATCTAATGAAACTGTGCTTTGTATAAGTCTCAGGGGCTTAACTGAATTGTCTCAAATGAGTAATCTAAATTGTACTAAATAAGCACATTGGTTTTGTGTTGTACAGCATGGTGGCTTTTTTGTTGTAGTAATAATTTAGTGAACTTATCTCTACAGTTGCTTTGTCGATGCTGAATCTTTGACAGTAAAATCAGTAGGATCAGTAATAGTCTTGACAGTAAATTTGAGAGGAGGAGTATTTACAGTATGCATTTATGAAAAGGCCTGTGCTACAGGGTGCATGTCTGGGTTTGTTGCTTTTTCTGAGTATTTTTTAAAAAGTAAGAGATAGCAGTACAGTTCTTTCCCAGGACCCAACATATGGTCTCAAACACCTCAGAAACCAGGTAAAAATCAGACCAATGGTGCCTATCTACAGATATTTTAGGAAAAGGATATCCTTCCAGGGGAACAGCCGGATTTCACCAGATTATCTATCTGTGGGTCTTCTCTGAATTAACATATCTAAAACAACTGTGGAATAGTGGGTATGTAAACTCAACACTTACAGGTTGTATTATAAGGAAACAAGTAAAGAGGGCTCTGAATAGGGTGGGATTTGCTTTCTCTTTTTAATTAAAATAAGACCACTTATCTTAATTACTAGTGAATAATCTATCCCTTCTTCAAGCACTACTTGAATGTGGTACAACAGAACTCGAGTTTTTAAGAAGCACATGTATACATATTCATAGAGAACATTCTCTTATTTTTGTTAAGAAATTTAAGATTTCCTGGAAAGTTTGATTTTTATTTTAGGAACGTGAAGAATTTTTTGCTGCTGTCATAACAAGTTCTTTGTAGCTTCTGCCACTAAGAAAGGAAAATGGATATTCCTTACATTAAATAAAAAGTTTTATTTAACAATAGTTGTAAGAATGGTTATCTTTTAGTTATTTGCCATTTAGCAATTAGCGTCACTTTGATATATTGTACTGAAAAACATTTTTGCAGGTTTTCTAAATAGGCACAATAAAAAGAATTCCACAAGCCACTCCTAGCTGAAAGGTACCTATTGGCTAATGATTGTTAAAGGAAGTCCTTAGAAGGAGGTAGACTGTTTAAGGAAGTCCTTAGAAGGAGGTAGACCAATATATTAGATTGATAGATAAATATGTAAATAGAAGAGTAAATAAATAGTGCTGAAGTTTCCAAGTAGGGGTTGAATTAATTCTCCTCTCCTCTCCTCTCCTCTCCTATACTACCCTCCCCTCCCCTCCCATTTCCTCCCCTCTCCTCAAAAAGTTTTAACAAGGACTTTGTAAGTAATGATGCCATGGTTTTATTTTACTATAAACAGGCTATGTATTATAATGCCACAGTAATTCAGTTGGACTTTCACAGCCATTCAAGTGGTACAAACTATTGTATTAAAATGATCATGTAAACCAGTTAAAGATTTACTCACTTGTTTAATAGCATTCCTGCTTTGATTTAACGAGAGCTTGTTCACACTGTTGCTGGAAAAGCCATGAAGCATTTAACTTAAGAAAATGTGCAATCATTAAAAAAAGGCATTACACATGCTTTTCAGCTCTTTTCCAAGCTTTAAGTCACTGATGAACTTTTGGTTTTGTCTTTTGTTTCCATTTAAGCCTCAGACTTTTTGCTTTGAGATATTCCTTTTTGTCCTGATGTTACCCAAATTATGTGATGGTTACAAAATATTCTTGGGTCTGTTTTCATGTAACAGTGCTATTCTATTTCGGGAGGAATGTTGGTATTCATAAAAGAAGCAAGGCTAATACAAAACAAAATCTAAAAATTGGTTCTTATTACTAATAAACATAATGAAAGTATGTCTGCTCAGCCACTTGTTTCGCAGCATTTTTTTTCCAATGTGTTGTTTGAACTACTTCACTTTTTTTTTTTTCAATACAGTTACTGAGCAGGAGACTCTGTAGCTTTTTGTTATCACAAAATGCTGATTTTGAAAGACATGTCTTTCTCTAGATCTCTGCAAAAGGGACTGGTTTGAAAACTGTCATGCCAGTAAGATTATACTCTTTCTTCAGTGCAGCTTTCAATTCAGTAAGAAGCATAGCATCTGGTGAAAGTGACTGAGTCACTGTTATTTCTGCCCAGGGGAGCAAAATGTGTTTTGGGTTAAAACAAATAAAAAAAAAAAAGGTGTAGGGCTGGAACCTACGCATTCCTAGTGGTAAATGATTTGTTTAGAACTTTGCTGTAAGTGATAAAGTTGTGATTTCTATGAGGCAAAAAAAAAAGAATTGGCTTCAAAGTGAAAAACTTTGTATGGTATTGTGAACATTTGATCAATGTTCATTTGCTCTGTCAGAGTGATGTAATAACTAACTGACAAAACCAAATAGGGTATACAAAATCTGTATTTTACAGCTAATAGTGGATTTGAAATCTGGTGTTGCATCCAAGGAGTCTATGTAAGAATCATATATAAATGCGTTTCCTCAACAGATTATGTGCTACTGCCTTTTATCTTCTATGTGAATAAAACTTCTCAAAAAAAAAAAAAAATTGCCCCAAATACAGATTAGGCTGAGTTCAGCTGATGGTTTTGAATTTGTGTCCCAAACGTCCCCAGCATTTTGCTTAAATACTATTCAAATAAATAGTAATTGTCTTTTGCCTTCAAAAAGAGACTTTGAAATTATATTTGTTTCACTTAAAGTAGATTTTAATAAGGCCATCAGGAAACAAATACAAATTTGCTCAAAGGTTTTTACAAATGGAGGTCGTCAATGGTTAGGACTAGTCATAAAAGTCATTCAAGGCTGTTCCAGAGTTGATCAGTATTTTCTC
The DNA here is from genome assembly GCA_013397775.1 of Eulacestoma nigropectus. Taxonomy (NCBI): domain Eukaryota; kingdom Metazoa; phylum Chordata; class Aves; order Passeriformes; genus Eulacestoma; species Eulacestoma nigropectus. The sequence goes on along the minus strand of VZTE01002615.1, from coordinate 296,551 downwards.
TTGGAAATGAAGGAACTACAATACAAAAGGCAGTTTCAACATGACATTCAGGTGAAGGGATAAGTCTTTATCTTCTTGCCATTAAGGCAGCACCTCTGTGATTCGGGTGGATTACTCAAATGTCTTAAGGCATGCTGAGTAATAGTGTTATCATTAGATTCTAGGTACTGAGGAAGACGTGTGGCTGCCAGATAAGAGCAATTGGAATCAATAATGAATGTAGTCGAATTTATGAAAAGCCAGTAAACATGGACATATTTTGAAAAATCAGGCTCTTCAAATTTTAGATCAAAGATTATCAGTGACACTTGTGTGTAGACTGTTTTGTTCTTAAGCTCTTACTCTGCATGACAGATCCAACAGGTTTGTATCAGAATGACGGATATTTGAAGGTAAACTCCTGTGGGTTTCTTTCTCATGGTATAGCCTGGACAGTATTCTTAATAGAAGAGCTGACTCCCAGCAGTCTTTCTCTCACAGTTACCTTCTTTGCTCCTGTTTATATATTATCTGCTGTTTCAACCTGTTTCCTGCTTCTTTTGCATGGATAGGTTAAGAAGCAGTTACAAAGACTGTCAGATCCAGACTGTTTGAGTGCAGAGGTTTCTAAGTCACAAATCATGAGTCTGAGGCATGAGGTATACAGAAGGCAGATAAATACCTGGTTTATAGATATTTGGATCCTGAAGACTGCCAATAAACTATTCTAAGAAGAAATATTGTCATATCAGAGATGGATAGCAGGACTTTTCAGTGTTGGATATTTAAACTACGAACAGCATGTTACTTTGACATGTCACTGTAGAAGAGACATAGAATCTTTTATTGGGGAAAAAAACCTCTTAAGGTCATTGAGTCCAGCCATTAACTGAGCACTGCCAAGTCCACCACTAACCATGTCCCTAAGTGCCACATCTACACTGCTTTTAAATACCTACAGGGATGGTGACTCAACCACTTCCATGAGCAGCCTGGTCCACAAAACCGTTTCAGTGAAGAAATTTTTCCTAATATTCCATCTAAACCTTACCTGGGGCATCTTGAGGCCATTTCCTCCAATGAGAGGATATTTCACCAGCAATGACTCTTTTACTGGAAAAGGGAGCCAAAAATATATTACTTCTTTTAAGTTGAATTTTTTAAAGTGCTGTTCTGTGTTTGACTTTGAGTCCTGAAATATCTGACCTGTCACTCCATATGGTACTTACCTCCCTGTCCTTGTTTCTTCATTTGTGTAACGTGTATTGGCAGAAATAAGATTCCTTATTCCAGAGACCAGAAAGGAAACTAAAATCTTTACACACTTCCTCTTGTAAGAGGATTTTCCTGAGAGATTTAGTACCAACCCCACATCTCAAAGACTTTTCTTAGCTGTCAAATATACACAGATTTGTAGTAAACATCCATTTCCTTAGAGTTACTGTGCTAAATAGTTTTGGTTTTTTCAAAACCCAAGAAATTAGGAGAGAAAGTTTAAAACTGACAGATAAATGCACTCTGATCACATTCGTCTTGGGTGAATTCACCCAATGTAAAATAAATATTCTAATTCACTTCTACTGTAAGTAGTCCTCAGGGCATACTTTTCTGATCAACCCAAGATGGATTGATCTGCATGAAAAACATAAATATTTTGTTTAAATTGATTTCATTTGCAAATATGACAAGTGTTTGGTCGTGTTGATTATGAGGCTGTGTGAGCATAGTTTTATGTGCAAATTAGGTACCATGTCATTCATGTAGCATTACAACGCTGGATTGACTTAAACCAAACTGGGACAGATGATCTTGGAGCCGTGAAAGCTTCAGCGATGTTTGTTTTGTTCTTGGGTATTGGTGTGGGTTTTTTTGTTTTTCTTTTCTGTTTTCTGTTTCTACTTCCCATAATTCATATAAGTGACATTGACAATATTCCTGTGCTGCATCACCCAGTACAGACAGCAAATCTTGAGTGGACCTGGTAGATATTAAAAAAAAATACAGAAAAACTCATCAAAACCAAAACATCAAAACCCCAGTAGCCCTGAAATATTTTAAGTATTTGTCACCACTTATAACTTCAATAGCTGCAAGTCAAAATTTCTGAATTTAGATAATCAATTATAGTTCAGAATATTTTTAATTTTTTTTTATCATCTATGATGGAGCAGTCAGCCTCGGAAAGCCTAATACATTTAGTGGAAAATGTCAAAGTTGAAAAGGTGGAAAAGAAGATATACTAGGGGGGAAGGGCCTTTGGAGAGAAGAGGATGAAAGGTCTGACCCTAGATTTTGCTTAGATTTGTGGCAGATCAGACAACTGGATGTTTCCAAGGTAGTACCAAGATTTATTTGCACAATTAAAGATGAACGAATCACTATAAAACTATGCCCTCAAGCTTTTTTATAGGGAAGCAAATGAGAATGGTGTGATTATTCCACTCTATGCAAGGTGGGAGTCATTGACAGAGAGTTAATGGTGAGTGTACATTACCTGCTGAGAGAGGAGATAGTCTCAGATTCTTGAAGGCAAATGAACTGTAAGTACACTTGTAACTGGCTGCAACAGACACCATTTCCAAGAACAGCATACAGTTTCACAGGAATTAGGTGATCATTTGTTTCTGAAAGGTGTTGAAGCTTGTATCTTAATTCTGAAATTAAGTTTCTTTTGCATAGTACTATTCATGTGAATGTTCAGTTGTTCAGTTTTAATTTCTTCTGAAGATTTCAACTGCATTATTTAAATGGACACCCCAAACCATGATGAATGAACATAACATGAATGCTTTCTCTAGATGACCTGTTTAAAAAAAAAGCCAAAAAGCAGAGGGAACCTGACTTAGAAAATAAAGAAATTAGAAATAGTTTGTAAGTGTTTAAAAACCAGATGTGTGAGACTTTGACTTGAGAGTTAAAATTAATTGCTATCTTTACCAATGTTTATTTTTGTCTCTATGCACAGACTAAGGAAATAATAGATGGAGATACACTGTGCTGGCTTCTGAAATAAGCTGACACGTCTTTGATAATCAAAAATAGACAGTCACTCATTTTTGCAATTAAAGTCATTTAGGTTATTTTGTAATTCATGTTGGGAATATGAAGCTGAAGACCAGGTTCTGAAATATGATTTGCAGTAAGGTGTATGTAGGGGAAGAGGAAGGCATTGGGGTTTAAGACCTCTAGAAAAAATATTTCATGGCTTATTTCCTTAAGAAAAGGACATCAAAACAAACTCAAAAATATAAATCCTAGTTTGCATAGAGATTTGGAAAGTGAGATCTGTAACTGCTTCTTGCTAGACGTGAGTTTCTTTGTACTGAGTGAAAGAGCGTGCTCTAGGAGACGTAATGCTCTCTCTTTGCTTTTGGATTCAGCTGTACCATCCAGTAATGCTCCAAAACTATACTTCTGTTTTATGATTTTAAATTTAGAGAATTGGTTTCCTTATAGATAAATTTATTTTTCCTCAACTTACCATTTTCCAGGGGACAACTAAAAATGAATCAACAGTTGATCTGAAATATTTTGTGTTGTCTTTTGTTTCTATTTCATTTTCATGTTTTCATGTGTCATTAAAATATATATTAATATAAACAGATTTTGAAAGGAGAAGTAATATGGAAGCAGAATAATTTTGACATTGTCAGTACATATTTTCTTTTTATCTCCAAAGTGAACCTCCCAACTGAAAACTGGATTGTAACAAATGTATCTTGTGATGGAATATAGTTGTAGCTCAGTAGTTTTTTTCTAGTTTGCTTTATTTTCTGCTTCAAGTCTGTCCTATTTTATGTCAGGAATGTGTAAAAATGTCCAGAGCCTTTGAAAACAAGAGCAATACAACAGAATGAGCAGGGGGGCGTGGCGGAATAGTAAATGAGGAAAAAGTTCCCTGTGATTCAACATGCAACAAAAATCTACTGTCATGTACATCGTTGCTCACTGCATAAATGAGACTTCAGTGATCAGTTAATGTGAAGGCTCAGTGTTAGTGTACAGTATTTTGCACTGGGAGATTTTGCTATACATAGCCATGTATAATGGTAATGATGCCAGTCAGGAAATCTGCTTTGTGAGCACTTTTTCTTTATATGGTATTTATTTTAGTTGACTTTGGGTTTGTTTTGTTGGTTTTTTTTTGTTTTGTTTTGGTTTTTTTTTTTGTTAAGGAATATCTTTGGGTATATGTTGTTGCCTAAAGAATGCTGATATTCATTCTTTGTGCTTTTTAGACTGCTATAACATGGTGTTCCTTTGGTAGATAGAAAATAAAATTACTAATTTGAAACATTTTCTGTAGTTAGTTTTCAATTGTCTGTGTGAGTAAGTTTGGGTCTCAGGTTCTAAAAGTAAGAATAGCTGCTTTGAATTCTTTGAAATTTGTACAGTTATGTAGCTCACTTGTTTGAAGAGAGGCAATGAGATCAGTGCTGCGTGATATGACCATAACATCTTATGGGTGTATCTGTACTTGGATCACTGAATCTTAATGGGGGTGGTCTAAGCCACTTAAAAGTCGCTAAATCGTATATGCTGCATGACTAATTTTGCACATAGACTGATTTTGAGGGATAAATCTGGACATGTAAATGTGCAGATCTTCTACATCAGAAGATAAGTTACTGTACTTGAAGTTTATGCAGATAAACATGGCTTATGATACAGGGAAAATATACAACTTGGACAACAGATAAAGGGCATCTTAAAATGGGCATTCATTTTTCTATCGTATTAAATTCACACCTCTGAACATGTTACTATTTATGGGTGGAGTATATTATTTCAGCTATTATAATAAGTCCTGAAATGAGTTCAGAAAGCCAAGAATTGTTGATATAGGCATATATGTGACAAGAAATAAGGGTTTGACTTACAACAGTTAAACCTATAGGGTGAAAAAGCAAGGCAAATTAAGATACAAGATCTGAAAGCATTTTGTTCTCCTTTCTGTTCTGCATTCATTCCTTAAAAAGTCTGATCAAAAAATTTCATTGAGTGGGATAAATATGAAGATATTATTAAAGAAAGTTTTGTGTAAGCTACTCTACTATTTCATTATTGCCTTAAATTTTAAACGAGATTCACCTTGTGTGTACTATGCAGCTCCAATTTCTGCTCAGTATGTGGTAACTCTCTCTTCATTATTGTTGTGCTATTACCAGTAGTTTTAGTAGAATCTTTAAATTGGCAATTTAGGGTGTTTTTAGGGGCCTCACTTTGTAGTAGTTGTTTTAATTTGTACAGCATTCATTTTTTTTCAGGGAAATAAAATGCTCTGTATATTCATTTAGAAGTAGTTGCCTTAGAGGTAGCAAGAACACAAAGTTGGGAAGTTGGTCATCTTTCTCTTTCCTGGCATTAGTATAATATCAGTACTCTGATAGTAGACTGTCACCTCCTTACTTGTCCTTGCGCACTGTTAGAATTATCCACTCATTTCCAGGCAGAGACTTTTCAGAAATATACTGAAGAACATACTCCTTTACCTGACTGTATTGCTTCTGTGAAAGCTATAAGGAAAATGACATTTTGAAGTGTTACGTATTCATCGTTTGAAGTGAAGTTGTGGCTTATTGCTGCTGACTTAGTGGATACAGCTCCACAAATACTCCCATCCAGTTCTAGCTACAATAGATGAATTATTTTATGCACCTTTAGCTTCTTTGCTAGTTCTGAATGACAGTGCCTTTATGCAGAGGTCTGCTGCTTTGCCAGTTCTTAAGCAATTACTGTGATAAAGCAATTTCATGCCTTTGTTTTATGTACAGCCATTGATTCATTTCCTCATTTAAAAATCTACTTAGGTAGAGTTTACTTGGGTTCTGAACATGGGTTACTAGCCATGTCCATATACAGCCAATCCAAAATGACTTCTGTCCATGAGTCTATGATCCACGAGCATTTCTTTTTCAAAGATTAGTGTATCCATAATTTTGTCCTTGTTACAATTTCTTTAATGTGTATGTTCTTGATGATGGATGTATGAACGGTTGGTTCTACCAAAGAATAACTTGAGCTGGAAGATGCCTATGCCTGTCTAATCCACTGCTTGTCCTGTCTTCTTTCCAAGGTTTCCTTACAAAAGAGTCATAGTTACTTGAAATCTGCTGGCATAGTCCCCCGTATGCTTCAGTCTTTCTAGTTTCTCTACCACGTTCACACTGTTCTCTGACAGTCACAGACTACAAGGTACACTAGGTTGATTTTACATCTCTGTCAGTAATAACACTCCGTTTTACATAAAGTGATCATCAGGATTACTTCTTACTTGATTTTTTTTTTTTTTTTAAATGTGTGTTCTTTTTCATTTGTTCACTAGGAAAACCATTATCCCTCTCTGGTCTGTAGTAATCACTTATAAGATACCAAAACCCCATTTTTGTTGACTATGAAATATTTTTTCTTTTGAAAATAAAAGCCTTGTTCTCTGATTCAGTTAGGATAAGTTTTTTCTAGTTATATCATGAGTTTATGTAATTTGATCTGTTAATAGTATCTTCTTTCATATTGTTGTGGTTTATCTCCTATTAGCAAGTAAGCCCCACACAGCTGCTGACTCACTTCCCTGTAATGGGATGGGGGAGAGAATCAGGAGGGTAAAAGTGGAAAAAAACTTTTGTTCTCAGGTCAGGACAGTTACTAGGTAAGGCAAAGCCATGCCCACAAGCAAAGCAAAACAAATAATTCCTTCACTATTTCCATGGACAGGCAGGTGTTGAGCCTTGTATGAGAAAGCTGGGCTCCACCATGTGTAGTGTTTACTCAGGAAGAAAAATACTGAAGGTCGAAATGTTCCTTCTTCTTACTTTTTCCTGTCTTTCATTGAGCGTTATGCTATGTGGTATGGCGTACCTTGGGGGTCAGTTGAGGCCAGCTGTGTCTCCTCCCAGCTTGTCCTTTACATCTGCAGCTCTACTTGCTTTCGGGACAGTGTGAGAAACAGAAATGGCTTTGATGTTGTGCAGACATTATATATTTTTCAGCAATAGCTGCAACATGGATGTGTTACCAACACTGTTTTTGTCACATATCCAAAGCATGACACCCTGTGAGCTGCTATGGAGAAAATTAACTCTATTGCAGGGAAAGCCAGTACACCTATCTTGACAAAAGATAACTGACTATTCTCTGTTTAAATTTCTCCTTTTACTTCTTCAGTCTATAGTTTTATTTCTTTCGTAGAGAGATTTTTCTTTGGGTTTTGGGACTCAGCTGTTTCTGGATTTTAACTATTTTCTATAAACTGATTAGTTGGCTTCTGTGTTGCTTGGTCAGCATTGCCTCTGGCTCACTAAGCTCACCTACTTCAGACACAGTAGCTGAATCATTATAAAGAACATGGGAGCATTGATAAAATAAATGAAGTGGATAAGCGGTTAACTCTCTGTTCCACCCTCAAAGAAAAAGAGTAAATCACATGAATAAAATTAACCTTTTTGTGCAAAGGTTTTATTTCACAAGATCCATAAGGTCTTACAACAAAACAAAACAAAATAATATATTAATTCCTAAAATTTGTTTCTGTGCTACCTATTCTGAGCATTGGAAAATCTTTATTACTTAATAAAACAAAAAGAGATCTTCCAGCATGATTAACAACTAGATTTTAAACATCTTGTATCCAATCTTAAAGAATCAATGGACACATGTGTAAGAATTTTCGGGATCATGCACTGAAAAAAACAGCTATCTATAGCTGGCCTGCTTGGAGGCACACACTCCATTTCTGTAGGAGTTTGAAAAGTTACAGGAAGTTTAGTGAAAGAGAAACAGTGGGGGGCTCTTTTCTTCCAAGATCTGTGAATAACCCTATGTGTTAATGCTGGTAGAGCTCTCAACAGAAAAATGGCATGTCAGTATCTCACAAAATTTAGTGCAGAGGTTGAAGGTCTTTGACCTGGCCAGAAAAAGGTCAAAAGGAAGATGAACACAGAAGGAAAGAGCTGTGTCCTAAGTTCTGTAGAGCAAAAAATGAAACTTTTTGATTTTGGATTATCTTTCCATATCATTAGAACAGATATTAGGTAATAGAAAACTTTTACGCTCGAGTTTGAAGGTTTACAATGCTTAAACCTATTAAATTCTTAGAATCGTTTCTGCGTATTCTGATCAAATGTTTTACTGACCATTCTAGATTTTTGTACAAGTAAGAACATGCAGTATCAATTTTCCTTTACATTCCTTTAGTCTCTATACTAAATATCTGTGCAAAAAAATGGCCTACGATGGAGAAAATTTATTCTGGATTCTAGCAAGACAATATTTCAGATAATCAAATAAAAACTATTCAGTGCTTTCCTGTTAGTTTACAGCTGCTTTTTTCCTAAATCACTTTTTCATATCTTATCAGATGAATTACCAGAGTCAACATCTCGTACTGCTTTTCCTGCTGTTACTGTTTCCTTCATAGTCTTTCTGTTTCTCAGTGCCATGGTCTGCAAAGCACAGCAAGAAGTGAAGGAGGATTGAAAATGGCGCAGCTTAAAAGGAGCAGAAGTTTCAGCAGTCATTGTCCCTGTATTTGGATCATTGCTTGGCAGAGCTCAGGGGTATTAATTCACTCTCTTTTCTGGTTGAAACATCAAGCATCCTGCTTCCCTGAAAGTACTGCTACCAACTCAATAGTTGAGAATTCATTTGTCAAGTTTTATAAGCATGAGTAAAATAATACCTGGTGTAGTCTTAGACTTGCTGCACTGCACAGCACAGTAATCATCTCTGTGGCAGTGGGCTTGATGTTGTCCTGTTCCATGACTGCCCAGTAATGAGTAGACTGCTGGTTAAGTACATGCAAGTCTTTCATTAAGTATTCAGTCCAGCAGTTCTCTGAATTTCAGTCTTTTCTCTACTACAAGTACTACTACTACTGCTAATTGATGCATTCAAGCATATGCAATAGGTTGCTCTGGAAGAAAGACAACAGGTCAAAAGACGATAATTAAAAATTAAATTATGGCTCCAAGTGAAATGTTAAGGCCCATTTATTGGCACATGATCACAGATAACCTGTGATTTCCAAATCACATAACCTCAGATATTTAAGAAGACAGAGTTAAATCTATATGCATTAATGAATAGTTTACTTGAGGGAAGCAGAACTGAATTGCTTTCATATAATTTCAGCATAAATGGACGTCAGTAGTTTATGTCAAACTGCAATGGTGTTTCAGTTGTGTTCTGTTGTTCTCGCCATTCTTTTTTTCTGTAGATCCGGGAAAAATAATGAAAAACTCCTATTTCTAACTGAAGGACTACCATAATTCAATGAAGAACATTCTGAAATTTTTTTGTCTTCTAATCTGACAGGATATGAAACCAGTTATGGACTCACTTTAACAAAAGGCTTGCATTAAACACAGGTGTTTAGTAAAAAAGAGGGGAATAACAAATACAGAAAAAAAATGTTATGGTTCTATTAGATTATCTGCTGGAGATCTTAATTTCCCAGAGTAGTGCCCGGATACACAAAAGATTTCAGGACATTTCTTTGTGTCCCTTTTAGCCAAATAAATTAGTTAAACCTTCATTTTGTTAGTAGTACAAGGAAGTTTGGACAGTCAATGTGTTTAATAAAGACATGCTGTTCTAGCAAAGACATTTTTTTCTATGAAGACTCACAGACAGCTCTTCTAATTTATGAAGTTGTGGCTCTCATTTCAGAGACATTGTAGATAATGCCTCTTGTTTTGCTGGAATATACCAAATGGCAAATCCCCTCTCTTCAAAAATAGAATAGGCGTGTCCCAATTTTTATTATAAATGACAGCTGTTTGCTCTCTTGTTTGCAGTATTAATTAACCTCTACAGTTGAATTTTATTCAACTGTTGCCTGATCAGAATCTATGTTTTGCCTGGAGACCTTGTCAAATAAATCGTGCTTTCTCAGCATCATCAGATAATTTCTACAGGGAAACGTGCAAGTTCTTTGGGCAGGACTTTAAAAAAGAGAAAGAAAGAAAGAAAGAAAGAAAGAGAGAGATAGAAAACAAAAAAGAAAAAAGAAAATAAAAACGAAAAGAAAAAGAAAGGAAAAGAAAAAAGGAAAAGGAAAGGAAAGGAAAGGAAAGGAAAGGAAAGGAAAGGAAAG
>VZTE01002615.1:274839-285679 GCA_013397775.1 Eulacestoma nigropectus | reverse complement strand
AACCAAACGAGGTTAGATGTTGGTGCCAATAAGTTGATGTATTTTATTTAATAGTAAAAGAGGCGAAGAGAAGAGAAGAGAAAAGAAAGAGAAGAGAAGAGAAGAGAAGAGAAGAGAAGAGAAGAGAAGAGAAGAGAAGAGAAGAGAAGAGAAGAGAAGAGGAGAAGAGAAAGAAGGAAAGAAAGCAAGCTCAAAATACATGATTTGCTTGTACAGTTGGGATGTCGTCAATATATTTTTATGGAAGCACTTTCTAATCAATATATTGATGAATGTGATGCTGAGTTTTGCTTCTCTCTCATATTCTTTGTCACAAAATTATTTCCACTGTCCTTTTGCTATTTTTTTGAGAAAAAAACACCAGTCTCATCTGCCTCTCTGCCCCAAATCAAACCCACCCCCACCTCTAATGCTCAGATTTTGCATGTATTTGTCCAGTTATGATGGAAGTCTCTGTCAGTTCTCTGTTAAAATTCAATTATAGTTTTTAACTTAATCTAAATTTATTAGAGTCTACTATTTAAATATATTCTACTACTACACCTCTTATACCAAACTTGATAGTAATTTCCTATATTTATAGAATTCAAGCCAATTCATTAAAATCTTTTTTCGATGTTGAATTATTTTTAAAAATGGATTTTATTAAAAATGCTTTAGAAATACATAGGTTTAGGGTGTAATATGTGCCTTGAGTATAACACAGTGAGTTCCAACTCTGAGTGGGAATAGTAAGCAACTGGCGAATAGCACTGTAAAAATATTAAGTACAACTGGAAACCATGAAGACCGTGATTTCCTTTCAGACTGATTCTATATGCATTACTAACATGTGTAGTCCTAATGCTGTGAACTTTTAAGCTATTTTCAACTTCTAAAAGAGACAGAGAAATTTTATTTGAAAATTTAAATAATTTATGATATTTAATAGACATAAAACACTACACATACCATAGAAATTGGGGGGTTTTTAACTTTCAAAAATATAAACACCATTGGGGAATATATACAGCTAAAACTGCAGTACTTTTCTTTTGTAAATTAATTTCTGTGCCTGTTGTGCTAAAATGTGTTCCCATAAAATGTACCTAGGCATAGTCAGAATCTGACTGTAAAGATTTGGTATAAATGAATACAAAATACAAATTCAAAAATAAGAATGTACCTTTAGGCAGAAATTTACTTGTTTAGAATGTGTGCATAGGCAGTGATGACAAAAAAATCAAACCTTTAATGCTTTCAGAATAATTAAAAATATCTTAATACAACACAGTATATTGTTCAGCCAGCCAAAGCTGAATTGAAACATATATCTAAATTTTATGTGTGGGTATTTTTGCACAAGGATAAACCTTCTCCGGCAATGAACAGATCAATTAAAAAAATAATGTATGTGATCTAGTGAATTCTGCTTTTCCCATTCCCTACACACAACAGGGAGAAAAATCCAGAATATTTAGTGCCTAATTTGTAAGCTCTTTGGAAACAAATTATGTGGGTCCAAAAGGGATGACTTGGGAACTGCAGACTGTGACCCCATCACTGGACTTTGTGATGTGGCACAACAGCCCACAGTCTATAAACCTGCACAGTTTTTGTTTAGATGGGTTATAACAATTTAAAGTATTTTTATGATGAAAAATATTTTATCTTAGCATACATATCCTGGCTTCCACTTTTCAATGTTACAGAAAAATTCAGGAGAAGCCAGGTTACCCACCCATAAGGCTCATTTAAAAGCTAAACTAACCATAGCTGTACATTTAAATGTCTGAGTCATTAATAGAGAAAAAAGGCAATGAACACCTGGGTATGCTGGTTATGTCATGTGGTTTACCCTTTCTCTAGAATATGCCACTTTGGTGCAGAAATTATGGTCTGCTTTACATTATTGTGACGATTCTTCTGCCTTTCATACAGTCTTTTAACGTGGGACTGGCAAGAGATGCTTGTTTTCCTTTTCATAACATGAAATTTACCCCAAAAAACCAGTGGAATGAAGTAAGTAGGGTGTCCAATACAGTTAGTCCTTGTATTTTTTGTTTGGTTGTTTTTTTCGGTGTGGTTTGGTTTGTTTGTGTGGTTTGGTTTGGTTTTCCTGCGTGGGAAATTCTAATGTTTTTTGGAAAAAATGACAACTAGCTGGAATATTTTTCTTATTATTGGTTTGAGACATGGTAAACATGAATAATATTCTGCACACAGCTAATATTTTTCTTTAACACTTTTCTTTCCCACAGAAGAAATAGTACGTTTCTTGACTGTTCTGATATTGTTCTCCGTATAAATAAATAGTATTTTAAAATGTTTTAAGGATAATTTTCATGAATAGCAACTTAAAGGAGTATTGTGGAAGCAGTGCCAAACCCTGCTGAGAATTTCTCTTAGATGTAGTCTCACTCATAATTTTAGACACAGCACATAAAAGTGCTAACTTTTCACTCTGTTATTGGAATGACATTCAGGTGAAAGATTTCTGTAACAAAACATTAACTTTTAGTGTAATTGCATTAATCTAAGCTATGTTCAGGTAAATAAAATAACTGTCCTGCATGTCAAAAGGAGGACATACTTAACCAACTGAAGGAGTACATTCTAGTGACTAGCAGTGATCTTTCAGAAGAGCTTGTATGATTTTTTTCTGATCTATCTTTTAACTCTGTACTTGGGAAATATGTTATCTTGGAATGATATAAGCATCAGTAGGCATTAAAAGATTATTTCGGTAGTTTTGACTTAAAACTAACTTAGAACTATTTCAATTTATACACTCACCTGCTGTGTTACAGGTCATTAGTCAGCATCATTGTGTTTTGAGCGAATATGAAATTAGAGTTAAATCGAAACAAAGTAAAATATATGGCCTCTGGCAGTCTTGCTATAATAATTTATCCTTTTTCGTCCACTTCCTGCAATGAAGAAATAGTCGTTCTACTGCATACACTGTACAGATGAAAATTTTGTTTCTTGATGTGTCAGATGGACTGATCTAGTTATTTTACATGAAACCTTGAAATGCAGAAAATGAGATTTGGTTTTAATACCTTTTTAGCCTTATTCAAGGTCTTCATCTGCCAATTTTTAGAATTAATAGTCATCTCTTGCTCCTAATTGCAAATATTTGGGTGTGGAGAACAAGAATACTATTACACTTTGTTTTCTTTCATTAAAGTAGATTTTCTCATTTTACCTTGATGATACAATACTTCCTTAGTTTGCTTTCATATAAAATTTTGTTGTATTTGGTTATTTCCAGTTTCTGTGATTTTCTTTGTTTCCATTAGATTACAATTACAGATAATGAGAGCAATTTTTACAATGTTAGTTTTTAAGTTAAGATAATGCAAATGCCCTGAAAAATTTTAGTATTACGTATCTTTGTATTATCTATCTGCTTCCTATGCAGGATCAAGACAAAAAATACATCAGGTGCTGCTCAGGCATACATGTATAAACTTCATCAAAACAGATTTTAAAGTAGGAATACTCTGTTTTTACTGTCAAGTCCATATGAGTTCTTACACAACACAGACTCACCATCAAGAAGTTTAATATCTTTTTGTTATTCTACATTTCCAGCATTGTAAAAGCCACATTTTTTTTAGTATGTACAAATAGAGAAATAAAATTAAGTAAAATTTAAATAATGCTGTTGAATAACTAAGTGCTTCTAGCCTGCCTCAGAGTAATAATTTTCTAAATATTTATTACAGAATTCTTACTCAAGTGGTCTAGTTAAAATCTAGGATGTCAATGGGTTTGTTATAAATGGTACTGAATTTGTCTCATTTATACTTTGACACAAAGGCTTTTATGTGAAACTAATACACCCTGTCTCTATGCTGCGTGACAGAAGGCATATAAACACACATTGCCTGCTTGTAGTTTATATAGAAACACAGTGCCTGGCTTTTCTTAAAACATTAAATAACATTTCTTCTTCAAGTAATTCAAAAAGAACTAGAGCAGAGTCCAAATTTCATGAATGTTGTATTTTTACCTGCCACTGATTCTGAGCAAATGGAGCACTCTCGCTAATGCAGATGCTGCACAGAAGCAATATCAGGGTTTTGGCAATTTTTTCCTCTTCTTGAGGAATATGATCTTTAAATTAGCTCCACATTTGGGAGAAGCTGTAATAGGTAGTTAATATCATGCCACAGTATTTCATAAGCTGGATAAATTTGGTCTATATAATACTTTGTCTTCAAAAGCAAAATACTGTATTTTTCAGTAATGTGTTTACTGCCAGTCTTCTAAAAACCATGTGACAGTTCATAAACACATGTATGTTAGATACTAATTACTGTGGGTAATGTGTCTTCATGTTCCTGCCCGTGGTGGGGAGGTCAGAACTAGATGATCTGTAAGGTTCCTCCCAACACAAATCATTCTATGATTATTGCATAGTATTTGACCTTGGAATACTTTAAATGTAATTTATTTATGTCAGAATTTTTCTTTGGACTATGATCAGTACTTAGTTTTGCCTTCTGCCATCATGGGATGTTCCTGCCCTGATCCAGTTGTTTAGATTTGAAGTGTGATTTTTTTTTTGAAGCAAACCTCATGGCTGTTTTCAGTTGCCAATCTTTGCTTCAGCCCAGCTGTGCACAGCAATCTCAGGAGAGATGGATGACCTGTTTAGGACTTCTGGCTAGTCAGATTCTTGGGCCAGGTAAGACCAAGGCTGAAGTGTAGTTTCCTGAAATATTGGACATGTGGATTATTATGCTGTACGTATTCATTGAGCTACTTGTTAAAGTGGAACAGGTGGTGCATACAAGCCAAAACTAATTATTTTGAAGTCACAGAAAGCTTATTAATGCCCCTGACAGTGATGATCTCAGGAGATTAATTTTTATAGCGTATTTGATTCAAAAGATAAAGGTTCTACAAAGTAGCATTGTGTTTTGGTTAAATATACACACCAAGTGTAACCACTGTGTTGCAGTTCAGTTCTTCTCTCTTCAGAGAATTTACTAATTCATCTTTAACAAATTAATTTTCAAGATTACCTGCAAATTTGCTTTTTTTATAAACTCTTTGAAAGTCATGATTAGTTGGTTTTGGTTTGTTGGGTTCCCCCCCCCCCCCTTTTTAAAATTATACAATGTTGAATTTGGTAACATTGATTCCAAAAAAAAGCTTTAGGACTAGAAATACATCAGAATTATTTTTCTTGTAATCTTCTTTATTCTGTAGTGACAAATAGTCTTGGTGCCTAATAGATAAGGGTTAAAAGTATTTGTCTTAAGGAAATAAGAAAGGTATGTAGCTGAAATAACACTTCCTCTCATAGACACTTCTTTCTCTTAGACAGATGGGCTCTGCCCACCTTCAACAGAAAGTCATGATTCATCTATGAACAGCAAAGCTCATCCTACACAGAACCTCATAAATATATAAAACAACTGTTAAAAACTACATGATTCAGCAGTCTTTTAGATGAAAAATAGTCATGGACAATAATAAGCCTGTGGAAGTGAATTATATACTGTGTTCATTATCGAGGACGTATCAAAATCTATAAATTCAATTTAAAAACCCCGTAAATTCAATAAAACTTTTCAGGAATTCTTCTATATGCTTGGCCCATGATACAACTCATATACTTCAAACTCTTTTCATGTGACTAAACTGACTTGGTTAATCATGCAAGTAAAATAAAGAATGTCTGAAATTATTTTGAGGATTCATATTTACCCCAGGGCCTTGGATAAATAGCTATTGACTGGTGAAATAGAAATTAGTTCTAGTAAAACAGATACTAGTTCTAGTAAAACAGATATTTAATTTATGTATTCTTATAATCTAACAGGTTTAGTATTTTCTCTTTTAAAAAAATATTATTGATAAGTTGCCAACAGACTGAAAAATTAGAATAGTTTTTAATTAGTTGTCAATTTGCTGTAGATGTACTACTTAACCAAGGATACAAATGAGTGTAGGAAGATCTCCATACTTAAATATTATCAAGGATAAGTTCAGTATTCAAGCTACTTTTTACCTTGTGCTTGGAGAAAGCTGCAAGCTTAAATTAAAGCCATTTGCTTTATCTTCTGTTTGCCTAAATCTCTTTAAGACTGACAGTTATATGAAACAGAGGATGTGTAAAAAGAAAATGGAATGTCTTTTGTCACTCATTAAAATGATACTGAAACACTGCTTTTTATTAGTGCATTCTGATATATATAAAACTTATTTTGTCTTGCCAGTCCACCAAGGACAACTGGCTAATTCTTAATCTCTTAGAATATTTTGAGAATTAACCTGTCATGGTGAGATCTAGCATTGTGGAGCTGTATTTCAAGATAGATTCATGGCATAATATGTCATTATATTGTTTTTTTTACAAAAACAATTTACAGAGATATTAAACTGCTGAAACTGTGCTTAAATATGTGGTTTCTAAACCATGACATTCAATCAAGACTTCTAAAAGAAGCACTGAAATAAGTGCCAGATAAATTAGCCCTTAAGATTATATTTGTACCTCACTGCCCACTTACTATGCTCTTAATTAGGCATTGAATGTGTATTTGGTAAGATAGTAACTGAAATAAACAACAAAAAAGTTACTTAGTCTGTTTTACATCCTTGAGATGGCAGTGCAAACAATCAGTGATTCCTTCTCAAGTGAGATGAGATTCAACTATATGAGGAAATTGTGGCAGTGTCAAGAAGCTGGGTCTTTTGAGATTTAGGCATTGCATGAAACAATTAGGTTTTAATTATTTCTTATAATAGTAGTAGAGCTATGTGAATAAAGCAATAAAAAAGGAAAAACATTTTCCCTTTTTCTTTTTTCTTGCATTATCTTTCCATGAAAATTAACAATTTTGATTCCAGTTAAACCTAACAACATTAATTTCCGTTGGAGTCTCCTTTTTGTGTTATCATTTATCGTTTCTGCTTTTCTTTCTCAGATTTGGTCAGTATTTTATTTTAGTTCTGAAGCATGTTATCGCAAAACTGCAAGACTTATCTATATTCTTTTCTTTTAGAATCCCATTAAAGAAAACAACTGCCAAAAAATATCAACTTAGAATGCAAACAACTCCTGAAAATAATGTATTATAATAATGTATGTCGTAAAATGATAAAACTGTCATAAAGCTTTGGTTTTTTTGAAACACTTCTGATGAAAATTTAGATAAGAGTTGAAATAAGCATATCTGCCAAGGACAAAAAGTGGCGAGATGGACCTTCTAGTTTTCCAGCAGAGTCACTAAGTAGAGATGGAATACAAAAGTGAGGGACGGATAGCGTTTTAAAAGTCTGGAGGTACAATTACATGTAAGAACTTATAGTGGTTTACTGCCATGCATTACAGCTGCTTGACCCTCAGGTTTTCTACTTAGAAACTATAGGAAAGCACAACTGAAATGATAAATGTTATATATGATATATATTATTATATAAACATATAACAAATTAACCAGTTTTGCAAAGAGAAAAATGTAGAAATGCAATCCCATATTGTTTTATTTACCTCTGAATCTCTTATTTACTCACCAATTGCTGCAAGTGATCTGGATGGTAGAAAACTGACACCGCAGTAAACTATGGCTTCTTTCTTTGGATATGTACTGAACAGCGTGAACTTTTTCCCCAGATTCTTCATGTTTCCTCACAGATATTTACATGGATTTTCTGATATTATCGATCTCCCTTATTTATTTCCATCTTCTAATAGGCTCTGAGAATTCATGGAATTGAAGAGGCACAAATCAAATCTAAATACATAATTTAGTTTACAGGTGTGGTGAGAGTGGATGGGAAGGGCAAGGAAGACTGAAAGCATGTGTTCTAAATCGGCACTTGGTTCAGTATTTCCTGATTAAAGTCTTTCATGATGAAACATCTGGGTTAAATTTAAAAATTATGCTGGAAGAGTGGTGCAAATTTCTTGAAGAAGATTGAAGTGATAGGCTTGGATTTTCTTTACACCTCTGATATCTTGAAGAAAAGAACTGTAGTGGCTTAATGTCAAAACGGAATCTGAATAGTTAAAAAAAATCTTTCAAAACTTAGAGTTTGTCTCCAGTCTGCTTCCTAAAAACATTATTTATAAATCAAAGATTAAGATACATTTTGCCAACAGTAGCTTGTAGAGGTTTTTAAATTTTTTTTTTGTTACTGTATTATATAAATAACTGATTCTTCATTAGTACTTTTGGATTGTTCTAGGAATATAATCTGATTTAATTAATAAATCTGGTAACTAGAAAACTAGACAAATAATAATTTACCTTGTTGGAAAAGTAATTCAGAAAATCATAGAATGAATAAACTGTACAATATGAAAGCCATGAGACATAAGATTAAATTTTAATTATTCTTTACCATTTTATTCTGGAATGAATTTGCATGGAAATAGTGATACTTCAAATATATTAGAGTGAATACTAGAAATTGCATCATAGAATAATTTGGGTTGGAAGGGACCTTAAAGCTCATCTAGTTCCAAACCCCCTTCTTAGAATTTAAGTCAGGAGTATTGTACAGAATTACCATGGTTCTGTTTTCTAGCACAAGAATGCTGTTCTGTTGATTTTTTTCTTAAACTTTTTGTTTGATTGGTTAGGGTTTTTTGTTGTTGTTTGTTTTTGGGGTTTTTTTGTTGTTTGTTTGAGGGTTTTTTGTTTGTTTTTGGTGAGGGTGGGGAAGTTGTCTTTATTTTTATGTGCTGGAACCATAGTTAGGGATGTTATATACTTACCCCATACATTGACAAGGGAAGATTTTCCCTGTGCCAAAGAACTTACATCCTTCAAGTCTGCTAGACTGCTTTAATTTATAGCATATTTAGAGATAATTCGTTATTTAGAGATAATTTGTCATTCTTCTACTGTCTCATATAATACATATGTTGTCTCATCAACCTAAACACTCTCCACTGGAGATGACACCTAAAGAAAGGTTGAAGCAGAATGGAAAAATTTAGTTAGCAGAATTAAAAAAACCATACAGAACAATCATATAGATATGCGCAGAAAAAAGAATCATGCTTTGATGTTTTAGATCAATAATCCAGAAATCTTCCAAAAGATTTTCTTTTTTTTATTCCCTAAATAGGAAAAAAAAATCTTAATCATGGTAGACAGGTATTCTATAAAAGAGTACTTGGGTGTTGAAAGGAAATGAACTTCCTTGTTTGTTGAGCCAACTTCACAGGGACTGTAAAAGTCTGTAAGAGGGCACTTTTGAGCTGCAGTTGTTCGGAGCTTCCAATCAGAATTACAGACCTTACTAATACCCTAGTTTTCCAGGAAAAAAAAAAAAAAAAACAAACACAAAAAACCCCAAAACCCAACAAACCAAAAATAAAATCAAACCCCAAAACAAAACAAGTGAGCAAAGAAAAGCCAACAAATAAACAAACAAGCAAAATACCCAAACCAAAAGAAATGAGCAAACAAAAAAGAAAAAAAACCAACCAACCAACTCCCCAAAAAAGCAGCCCCAAGTACCACTTATCTTTCCTTTAATGCACAAACAGAAGTTCTAGTCTTCTTTGAAATGTAACTTGACTTTCCTTATCCTAACCAATCATTTTCATTTTACAGTGAATTAGACCCAGTTACTTCATTTTGTAACATAGCTTATGATGTTTTTTTATGGCAGCTCTTTAGCATTTCTGACTTCTCATGCATCTTATTAAAAGTTAAGAGCAATTTTTTAAAAGCTTAAGATTTCTTAGGGCCCAAAACGTAAACCTTACAATCTTTCATTTTACCCTGGATTTATGCTGCACTCTTTCAGAATACATTTTTTATTCTACCTTTAAATTTTAGACAATTACACTGTATGCCATGAAATGCTGAAGGAAAAGTTTTAAAATCATCTTTCATTTTTATTTGCTATGTCTCTTATTTGTCCTGTATAAAGAAGTAGGAAAAATATCGAGAATTTTTATGTGCCTGGAAGCACAGCTTTGAAACATTGATGACATTGCAGTGTATCTAAGCCATTTATAAAATCTTGCAGAGTTTTGAGCCTTTCATGATATTCTTTCGTTTTTCCCTGAAGATGTAACATTTGAAATATTGATCCAAATTTTGAGAAAAAAAGAACATCATAGTTTCATTCTTCTTTGCAATACCAAGTAGATGCCAAGATTAATAAGTACTGATTTGTCATCTCCATTGAGCACTGAGAGTTCAAGAAAAGTTATCTTGTACTTTTCTGCTAAAATTCCCTATTGAACCAAGAGGAAATACCATGACACTATGCTGTTGAAAATACCAACGATACATTAAAAATAGGTGTGAATTTCATGAAAAATATATAATAGCTTCTGGTAGTAGCAATCATCTCCATCACAGAAAATATCAAAAACCCATTTTGCCCCAGAGAAAAAAAGTTTTAAATTGTCTTTGAACATTTTTTTTATGAATAAATATTGCAATCAATATTATATATATCAATGTACTTTTTATACAGCTTCTTTTTTTGGTATCTCTTGCTTTTACTATTGACATTCACAGGCAACTCATGAAGTTGTCACATATGTAGAGCTGCAAGGTATGAAAATGCAGATTTGAAAAAGCATACTGTGCTTTGCAAGAATCTTTGAAATTCTGTTCTATGTTAATTTTATTGGACTATTTATTCTTAAGTTTTCTTGCTTCACACAGTTTATGATTTTTAAAGACATCATTTAAGCAAACTAGTGAAAAGAAATACAGATTTTCTGAGCTTAAGAGGAAGTGCTGGCATTGCCTTTCTGTTGAAGTACTTACAGATCTATTTTCTTGTATTTGAAAGGAATTCACATGAGTGAGGTTCTCCACAAGAATATAAAGAAATGTCTCTTTGGGTATCTTCATAATTT